>CAIGRP010012569.1:0-33333 GCA_903798385.1 Fraxinus cuspidata
CTTAGATCAATATTGTTAAACCATAATTGATATTATATGTTTATGTTAATTTTTATCGTCTAATGTTTTGTGACACATGAGCATCATCGTGTTTGATTATGTTTTCCTAGTGGGAGAATTTGTAACTATTTATATTTGGACTAACATAATAACTAGGTTCACAAATGTCGTCAAATAGATCAAGTGATAATCTATTTAATTAATTCATATTGATTAAGCGGGCTATTAATTTTGACCAATAGTCATATAAATTGAATTTCTTTGCCTTTTTTTTAAAGCGTTCGAAACCTTGACGAGTAAGACCGGGTAAAATCGTTTCGTTAAGTCCAAAGAATTCGAACCAATTTTGAAACCATTTTGGAAAGTTTGATGGGAAATTTTGATGAAAAAATATAAACCATGAATGTGTCACTGGTCTATAGAAGAAAACATAGAATCACGCCTCTTTGTAGTCAAAATAATTGAATGTTGATTCGAATGAATCGGTTTTTGAAATATTCATTCTTTTTTCTTCCCAAGGTGCAATCCTCAGTCTTCATAAGATCATATCCTTTGGATAGAAATTTTTGAAAAAATCAATATATTTTGAATTTTTATTATTTGGAGTGAGTAATAATGGCTGATCCGATTTTAACAAGGATAACTTCATAATACTCACGGGACTTTTTGATATTGGTTGGGAGAAAACGAAAATTTGAGGGAAAGAAATCTTGAAGATGGTCTTCAAGAGAAGAATATCTTTGAGTCCAAGATATTTCCATCTAAAAAACTAGCAAATGAATTGATTTTGTAAAATAGGCAAAGGCCTTCGGAGGATTAACATCTGGAAGTTTACCAAATCCAATTTACAAAGCTTTTCTATAAATTAAGGGTTTGTTTTCGGGGGTTGTTTGAGTGGGTTTTTGAAGCAAGAGTAATATTTTGAGAACTAGAAGATGCTTCTTTTGATTCTCTATGAGATTTTTGAATTTAATCATCAACAATATTGAGAGGAATTTGAACTTTTTTCTTCTTCTTCTCTAAAGAACTCATTTTTCACTCACTTTGTTATGCAAAAACTCTCTGGTAAGGAAATCTGCAAGAATGTTGGATGAACCTTGTATATATAGAATTTAAAAATCAAAACAAGATAGAATTGCTTGCCATCTTGTGAAAATTTGCTTTAAAACAAGGTTTTTTACGTCTTTTTGCAAAACGTCTTTTGAAACTTTAGAGTCAGTTTTTAAAATAAAATTTTGATTAATCAAATCATCTTGAAATTTTGAAATAACAAGGACGATTGCAAGAATATCTTTTCTTATAGTGGAATAGTTCTTTTGAGGCCCAGTCCAAACTCTTGAGGCTCGAATTTAAAGGAACTTGTTTGAGGACTCTACCATAACCTAGATCTGACGCCCTCAAACAAGTTCCTTTAAATTCAAGCCAAGAACAATTAGTTAGATTTCACTCATGAGTCTGGACTTGGCCTCAAAAGAACTATTCCACTATAAAAAAAGATATTCTTACAATCATCCTTGTTATTTCAAAATAAGTTCTACTAAACTAATTTAAAAATTTTATTTTAAAAACTGATCGTAAAGTTTCAAAAGACATTTTGCAAAAAGACGTAGAAAACCTTGTTTTAAAGAAAATTTTCGCAAGATGGCAAGGAATTCTATCTTGTTTTGATTTTTAAATTCTATATATACAAGGTTCATCAAACATTCTTGCAGATTTCCTTACCAGAGAGTTTTTACATAACAAAGTGAGTGAAAAATGAGTTCTTTAGAGAAGAAGAACAAGGAAAAAGTTCAAATTCCTCTCAATATCATTGATGATTATATTCAAAAATCTCAAAAGAGGATCAAAAGAAGCATCCTCTAGTTCTCAAAATACTACTCTTGTTTCAAAAACCCACTCAAACAACCTTAGAAAACAAACCCTCAAATTATAGAAAAGCTCTTCAAATTGGATCCAGTAAACTTCCTGATGTTAATCCTCCAAAGGCCTTTGCCTATTTTACAAAATCAATTCATTTGCCCGTTTTTTAGACGGAAACTTCTTGGGCTCAAAGATATTTTTCCATTAAAGAACATCTTCAAGATTTCTTTCCCTCAAAATTTCATTTTCTCCTAACCAATATAAAAAAATCCCGTTTGAGTATTATGAGGCTATCCTTGTTAAAACCGGATCAACAATTATTACTCACACTCCAAATAATAAAAATTCAAAATATATTGATTTTTCAAAAATTTCTATTCAAAGGGTATGGTCGTATGAAGACTGGGGATTGCACCCTTAGGAAGAAAAAAGAATGAATATTTCAAAAACCGATTCATTCGAACCAAAATTCAATTATTTGGACTACAAAGAGGTGTGGTTCAATGTTTTCTTCTATAGACCAGTGACGCACTCATGGTTTATACTTTTTTTATCAAAATAGCCCATCAAACTTTCCAAAATAGTTTCAAAATTGGTTCGAATTCTTTGGACTTGATGAAATGACTTTACCGAGTCTTATTCGTCAAGGTTTTGAACACTTCAAAAAAGAGGTAAAAACATTTCTAAAACCTCAAGAAAATCTTTTATTCCAGTTCGCATTAAACCTCAAAGTTTCGTGAATCTTCTGCTAGGATTTCCACTCAATTCAAAATCAAAATCCTCCAAAATTCAAAGAATATAACGTTAAAAGAATTGTCAGACGTTCCAAAATTAAATGATGGTCAAAGTTCCATGAAACAAATTGTTGTCTCAAGGCACTAAATTTGTATATTCAAGAACAGATAAATTTCGGCACTCCAAAATTATCCCTGAAAGAATTTGACAAAAAGGCCGATTTTCTTGCTGAAAAATCAAGGCTCTTGGCAATGTTCTACTCCAGAAGAATTTCAAAATGTTTCAGATAAAATTGCAGCCCTTGCTGAGGCCTCCTCAAAGAAATCAAGTTCAAAATATTCTTATTCAGAGTCTGAAGATTATGAACAAAGTAACCAAGACAGGTACTTTGGATATAATATTGATGACTTAATTGAAGAAGATGATCAAAGAAATTCTCCTTTAAAATGACTACATGGACCCAGTTTTCTTGACGATCTTAGAAATTACCGGGTTCAGAAATCAAAAGAAATGTTCTTTCAAATGTGTTTCTCAGCTAACAAATTATTCCTGTCAGCCTTGTCGACAGTCTTGTCGACAGTTAAAAGATGCCAAACAACTTTATTAAAGCTATTTTAATAAAGGGTATCATTATTTCAAAAAGCCGGGAAGGAAGGACAATAGTAAAGGACAAGTAGCAGACAAGATTTCAATCAAACCTTGTGATCAACTGTTCAAGATTCCTGTACTCAATTCAATAAGATTTCAAGTCCGAAACTTCAGCTATATATTGTGCTTCACTCTGAGGTTTCAGGCAGAGCTGATTTAGTGCAAAGCTAATCTAGCTTCTCAAGAAAGTTAGAATTAATATTGTAATTTGATCTTTCTTTCAAAATTTTATATTGTAATTCTATCAATTTTCAATAAACTTTATCATTTTCAAACTACACTGTTTTGAATTATGACTATTTTCATCCTTCCTCCACAATTATTAACATATAAAACCAAAAAAGTCTTAAATCTTCAAAATTAAAGCTAATTTAAATATCGTAGTTTTTTGTTTTAATTTCAGTTTTAATACAAAATAATTATAGAGTGTAACCTATATTTTAATTGGATTAATGTTGATTACTGTGGGGGTTGATTTAACACTATAAAAGGAGGTGATATTATTTCATAACTATGACAACCAAAACTTGAAAGAATATTCCTTGTTCATTTTCAATGAGAGACTCGTTCTTTATTTCCTATGTCGTGCCCATAGAAAGAGAATTAGCTGTGAGTCACATGAGTTTTATCTTGAAATCATGTGGTGTCAAAAATATCCGTACGAATGGGAGGCAACATGACTTTAGGACGTCGTCTTTGACGTGACTTTCTAAGGCTTGCTTTCTAATTCTCTACTTATATTTTATGTTTATGTTATTGTTGAATTCTTATATTTATGTTGTTTAATTGATTATGTTAACTGATAATTAATCTTCACACAAATCATCCATTTTTTCCAACAATGATTTTGTAGTTATTGTTATAGGATGGAAGTAATATTTGATCATCAGGCTGCGGTAAAATTGAGCGGGCTGTCTGAAAAGTCTTACAATAGATCCTATAATTCAATGCAAAATAGCATTGGTATCAAGTTAGTATTCATTTTCTTTTTAAAATCTTTGTTGCTTCCGTATATGATTTTCTTTGAGTTGCTAAATTTTTATCTTTTTTGGGCTAATAATTTGTAGGAACAAGCTTGATACAAGAGAGTTGGCAATTCAATTTGGATGTATTAGGCTCATCCCTTTTGTCCAGAAAGGATTGGCTTTGTAAGTATTGGACAGCTAATAGTTCTTTTTTGATTCCAACGAACATAAATAGATGTATTTATCATTCTTGTTTAACATTCGATTCATTAGTAGCATCTTGATTCTACACTGAGATCTATTATTTAGTGCTTGTCACTTTTTATCTCGTGTTAAGGGAATGTTTTGCATGAAAACATTGATACGGCGATAATAAATAGTACTTCTGTCGGTTTTTAGGTATAAGGATCGGTTTATTGCCTCACTTCCATCCTCCCGTAGAGCAAGTACTGACATCACGCGGCCTGTGTTTACTGCTGCAGCATTCTACCTTTGTGCTAAAAGCCACAAGGTTTGCAATATTTCTATAATGCATGTCAGTATGTATGTACACTCTTTGTAGATGAAAGCATGTCTTGATGTTATGATTGATCAATACTTGAAAATCTTGCAGCTTAAGATAGACAAATCTAAGTTGATCGAGCTTTCTGGCACATCAGAATCTGAATTTTCTAGTGTAAGATTAGCTATTTGTAATTGAATATTGTGCAGATGTAGAGACTGAGAGTAATACTAGAGATTATTTATTGTAATTTCAGGTATCAGCCTCAATGACAGACCTCTGTTTTGATGATTTTGGGAGAACAAAAGAGAAAAAGGATTCTAAAGAAGATAAAGGGAACCGTGGTAATTCTTATAACTATTATTCATAGCATTTGTCTAATTTTTCCATTCTATTTGTTGCGTTTTTCGGGTAAATAGTTGACAGACTTTCACCACTTCAAGCATTGCAGTACTTTAACAATGCATATTTATTTTATCAAGCAATTGGTTATACATTTTCTTGGTCCTTAACATGCAGAGCTTGTAGATGTGCTCCCTGAAAAAAGTAGGGTTGAGGACAATGGCCCTTTATCCGATGATGGAAAAGAGGTAAATCATGAGCATGATGTTTTAACTATTTTGATCTGAATTTTCTGGCACATGTATTTGGAGAAGAGTAAAAAAGAAACAGAAGAAACAACTTATGCATGGCATGTTACGCAATGATTTCAAATGTGTAGGTTTAAATCATGATACATGAAGGCCTGGGATCAGCTGAAAGTTCATAATAGCTACTAGCTAGATGTTAATTTCCTTGGACCTCCTACAATACATCCTGTGGCATATTTTTCATTTATCTTTGTTTTTCGGTTATATGGTCTCATTTCTCTTCTTTATTATACAGTCTTTCATTTACCTCATTGTTTACTAAAAGCTTTTAAGGTGTAATGTGTTTTAAATAATAGTTAAGTCTAATAGTTATAAAAAGTGACAAATTTAGGAATTTTATGTAGTGTAAAAGTCTCCTTTAAATACCACAAAAGTACTGTACTTAGATGTAAGAAAATACATTAAAGAAAGGTCCTAAAACTCCTTCCTTCTCTCTGCCCTCCCCTGCTTTCTTTACTTTACTGTTCCTTCAATTAAGTGCTGCAATTACTCTCATAAACACAACCGATTTTGGCACCTACCAGCTGAAAATACAGCCAACATTGTGGTATCAGAGGATCTGGGTTGGATTTCTTTAATTGCAGCAGAGATTTAGCAAGAAAGGTTAAAGAAATAGAGGGCTTTTGTGAAAAAGAAGATGACAAGAACAAATGGTTCAAGTGGGAGTTTACAGCAACCATATGTACCAAATTTTATAGCCAAAATTATGATTTTTGGTCTGTGAAGATGAAAACACTTTCGATCAGCAGATTTGTGGGAAGTGGTGGAGGAAGGCTATGAAGAACGTGGTAAAGATGTGATGTAGGACAATTTTATTTATAGTAGGATATTTATAATAGGATTTCTTCTTGTAATAGGACTTTAGCTCTTTTTTTTTTTTTAATTTAGAATATGATTTCTTCTTCTTTCGGACTTCTTCCTTCTTTTTAGATTATGACTTTATGTTTCTTTTCTTTTAGGATTTTAGTTTAATTTCATTCTATTAGTAAGATTAGGTATTTTGCCCATATATTTTTACACTTTTCACTGATTGAATCAATATAATAAAATTATTCTCTACAAATTTTCGAGTTTTCATCTTTCTTGTTTCAAGAATTTTAATTTTGCTTCCACACTAAAATTGGTATCAGAGCAAGGACAAAGGACAGTATTAGTAGAGATTGAGCTATAGACGATGAACGGAGGTTTGAAAACATTGAGCACCGACTTGCCAGGCTTGAAAAACCTTTGCAATGTCTAGCAGACTTTAACTAGATTCATCGCCATGGATAGGCATTCACAACAATCCCAAACATGAAAACTTATATTTCGGCGAGATTCCATTGGAGGACGATCGGTGACAGCAATTCGAATAGGAAAAAGACCATATACCGAACCTTAGAAACTGTCGACCTCTTCTAACCAATTTAAGGAAAAATCATAGAAATCTCAACCTTGGAGGATGATCCATTATTGATCCAAATTTGCGAGGATGCCACCTACCCATCGTTTACATAAATACAATACGACACAGACCGAATAACAATCCTAGAACTCGGAGGAATGAAGCCAAAGGTGTCACTTTTTTTCTAGCCGAATCCTAGGGCACATCATTGCAACATTCACAACTTCGAGGTTTACAACAGATATGGAACATGTAATTTTCAACGTCAAAACGAGGGTTTTCAGGATAGTGCCAACAATTTTCGATGGTGGGATGCTCCGATCCTAAATTTTTAGCCACCAATAGATCCACGAGGTTTTGGAGAATCATCTAACAAAGAGATAACACGATCAAGACAATTAGCCCCCAAGTTTATGAACTTGACCAAGTTACCTCCCAAACTCATAGGCAAGGTCAAAAAAGGCGAGAGTTTAAAATGAGGATGGATTTACCCACTTTCGATGGCCGACTACACATTGAAGATTTTTTTTCAATTGGATTAATAATTTCTAGAATTTATTTGATTATTTAGAAATTTTTGAGAACACCAATCAAGTCAAACTTGTAGCATACAAATTAAAGGGAGGAGCTTCCACTTGGTTGGAACGATTAAAGAATGAAAATTGAACTTATTTTATTCTTCTTTGAATGTACCGGACCTACGAGTGATACACATTTTGCAAGTTCAAATTGCTTCGATTGCCAAGAAAGCCAATGGTTTTTGGATAGTGGATGCACCAACCATATGACTTCGAACAAGAATGTTTTTGTCGACATGGAGGATTCGAATTCAAAAGTGAGATTAGGAAATAGAGCCTTGGTAGATATAACGGGAAAAGGAAAAATTGGAGTCTAAACAAAGAAGGGCTCAAGACTTATCCATGATGGTATGTGCTGACTTGGATCAAAATTTGCCAAGTGTTTGATACCTTTTAGAGAATGGTTACTATCTCCATTTCGAAGATAATTCTTGATAAAAGAGCTGAGAAGTTAATCCTAGCAAAGCTGAAAATGGAAAATAAAAGCATTCTTTTAACTTCAAATATTCAAGTGACAGAGCCTTTCAAATGGTGGCTAATGGCTTATAGTTATGGAAAAGAGAATTGGACACTTAAACTTTCAAGGTCTAAAGCTATTGCAGTAGATTATGATGCAGGGACTCCCTATAACTGAAGAAAAAGATATCGTGTGAAGGATGTGCACCTGGAAAGCATCTCAGGCAACCATTCCCAAAAGGGGTTACTTGGAGAGCTAAATTGCCACTTGAATTAGTGCGAATGTGTGGAAGTATTCATACATCCTATCATTCTTAAAACAAGTATTTCATTCTCTTTATTGATGATTTTATAAGAATGACATGGGTTTATTTCATGAGGCAAAGATCTGGACTATCATTAAGAAGTTCAAAGTTTTTGTCGAAAATCAAAGTCGTCATTTTATAAAAATAATTGAGAAGTGATAATGGCAAGGAATATACTTCAAGAAAATTTGATAAATTTTGCGAAGATGAAGGTGTCGATAGATAGCTACAGCTGGCTATACTTCACAACAAAATGGTGTATCCGAGAGGGAGAACCAAATAGTGATGGACATGGAGAAGTCAATGCTTCATGAGAAGAAACTTCTGAACTCCTTCTGGGCTGAAGCAATTTTTACTTCAGTTTATTTGATGTATCAGTGCCAACGAAAGACTATGGAACAAAACTCCTATCAAAGCTTGGAATGGAGAACACCAAGGGTGAAGAGCTTGAAATTTTTTGGGTATATATTTAATGTTCAAGTACCGAAAGAGAAATGACACAAAATTGATGACTCAAGTGAAAAGTATATTTTCGTTGGCTATAGCTCACAATCCAAGAGCTATGAATTGTATAAGTTGAAGACCGAGAAAGTGATCACTAGCCAAGATGTATTTTTTAATGAAAATGCTACTTGGAATTGGGAAAAAGAAGGAGCTGAAAGAAATGTTGTTGTCCCGATTATTATACCTAAAAAATCAGCCAATGAAGAGGAAGACAATGAAGAAGAAACAACTCCACCAAGTTCATTATCATTATCAAGCAGCTCCTCAAGTCCTAATTCATCATCACCAAGCTCAACTCCAAGAAAAAATGAGGTATTTGAGTGATCTCTATGAAAGATGCAATTTTTGTATGGTTGAGAAAACTTCAAAGAAGCCATGAAGGAGAGTGTTGGAGAAAGGCTATGGAAGATGAAATTGAAGTATTTGAAAAATCAAAACTTGGAAGAAAGTTAAGAGGCTAAGTGGGAAAAATGGGTCTACAAGGTGAAGCACAACTTGGCTGGATCATGAAAAAGGAGCAAAACAAGATTAGTTGTAAAGGGCTGGATTGGTTATGATGAAACATTTGCTCCACCAACACCTAGACACTATAAGAGCACTCATTGCTTTAGAAGCCCAAAAGGTTGGTTGTTATACCAACTTGATGTCAAATAAGCATTTTCGAATGAAGAACTCAAAGAAGAGGCGTATGTTGAACAACCTCAAGGATTTATTGCCAGAGAAGAAGAAGACAAAGTGTACAAGCTAAAAAAAGGCTGTGTGCGGGCTCAAGCAAGCACCAATGTCTTGGTATAGTCAAAACGATGGATATTTCCCACAACAAGGATTTCTAAAACGTATATACGAGCCAACCTTATATGTGAAGCATTGAGGTAAAAACCAATATTTTTATTTTTGCATTATATGTGGATGATTTTGTGTTTACAAATACTTCAAAGACGATTGAAAAGTTTAAAAGAGGAATGATGAAAATGTGTGAAATGCATGATTTGGAATTGCTAAATCATTTCCTTGGCAAGGAGATATATCACGATGAAAGTGGTAATTTGTTTACCAAGAGAAGTATGCTGAAAAGATTCTCAAAAATTCAAAATGTTTGGGTGCAAATCTGTAGAAATACCTCTTTGCATGAAATGAAAATTGATGAAAGTTGATGGAGAAAAGGTGGATGAAATACTGTACAGAAGCTTGATTGGAAACTTGTTTTATCTCACGGATTCAAGGCCCGATATCATGTATGAAGCAAGTTTACTCTCAAGGTTCATGAATCGTCCAAGTCAAAAGCATTTTGTTGTTGCAAAAAGAGTGTTGAGATATATAATGGAAACAATCAGCTATAAAATCAGATTTGAGAAGCAATCGATCTGAAGTTGTCTGGCTATTGTGATAGTGATTGAGCAGGTTGTATTGATGATACGAAAAACACCTCCACTCATTTTCTCTTCCCTCGAGAGTAATTTCGTGGTTGTCCAAGAAGCAGCAATCAGTTGCTCAATCCTCAGCCAAAGCGAAGTACACATCAGCTTCAATTGCAACTTCACAAGCAATTTGGCTAAGAAGAATATTGGAAGACATTGGAGAAAAACAAGAAGCTAACAACTATTTTGTGACAACAAATCACTAGCCTTCATGCCAAGCAAGACCGCGCTTGTCCATTTTTTTCTCAATTCCACCTCCTTTGCTTGCTATGCCAAAGAATCTATGTTTTGATAGTCGGACCAGGCACATTGCAATCAATTACCACTTCATTCGAGATGTAGGTGAAGATGAAGCAGTTGAACTAAATTTTTGTAGGTCTGAAGAACATGTTTCTCATATTCTCACAAAGGCATTGCCACCAGCAAAATTCCAACAACTAAGAGCAGCTATTGGAGTTCAAGAAAAGCACATTAAGGGGGAAATGTTAAGGTGTAATGTGTTTTAAGTAATAGTTAAATCTCCTTTATGGGCGACAAAAATACTGTATGTTAGATGTAAGAAAGCATTCTGAAGGTTCTAAAACTCATTCCTTCTCTCTGCTCTGCCCTGCTTTCTTTACTTCACTGTTCTTTCAACTAAGTGCTGCAATTTCTCTCATAAACAAATCAGATTTGGGACCTACCAGCTGAAACTACAGCCTACAAAAGCCACAGAAGTACTTATTTTGCTCCTAAGGTAAATGACCACCTTAATTTCTGGAAAAGCCATGAATGTCCTTTGTTCTGATGATAACTAAATAACTATTGTTGGATGATGAAAGTTCACTTGCTAATTGGTTGCACGGAACAATTTTTTAGATTGCTGCAGTCTTAGCTATGTTGCTGCAGAAATATTCTTTCCTTGTAATCATTTCAACTACAATTTTTAGACAAGTCCTCGAACCTAATTGTACATGGGTAATGCGATGTTTACAGATTTCAGCCTGCAAGAAGCACAAGCAAATGTAGAAACACGCTCACAATGAGTAGAAATCTGCAGTTCTCCAGTCTAATAATCTCAGCAGGGCAAAAGGTAGTGATGTGTGCCTACTTGTCCCGTATGCCCATAAGTTTCATTCGAGGATCTACTTCATTTCGTTTATATTTGTAATATTGGACTTTAAATTGTCCAGGTCCTACCGACTACAAAGTGAACCAATGAAACCAGACTGGATTGCCTGAAGACATTTGTGGAAACCAGAGTCGAGGCTACAGGAGAGACATACTCAAACATCATTTCTTGAATAAACCAAAGTGACAACATAGTAGTGCTCAAAGTTTGGCCATTTGGGATAAATTAGAAGATGAATTCTCATGGAAAGAAGATATCAGATAAAGAAAACATTTTTAAGTTGTACTTAATCTAGAAATTTATCAATTGCTTAAGTTTTCCATTGGTAGATTTATCTTTTTGGTGTTTCAAGAAAATCTGGAATATACTTTCTTGATTAACCAGAATGAGTAATGCTGTAAATGGTAAAAATCTTTGTACAGAGCTTGTGATTTGATTGTTAAAATGCACTTTTGGACCTTGTTCCTATTTTAGTTCTGTTAAGATTTATGTTGTATTGGCAATTATTTAGACAAAATGATTATTATAAAAGAATAGGATTATTACAAAAGAGTTGTAAAAGTCAATGAGTCTTTTGGAGGGTTGTATAGGTGAACTAGGAGTCTTTAGGTTCAAGTATGGAACTAGGAGAAAGAGTCGCCGGATTTACGCTAGCTTGTCGCCTAGTTGATAGGAATTTGTTGTCATAATTGGATGTGATGCATACTGGCCTAAAAATGTCTTCTGAATAATAATTGGTCAGGAATGCATATATGGGTAGGTGATGCATCATATTCTAGTGTACGTGCTACACATATATGTTTATATATGTGCAAATAAATTTTTGATTGTATGTTATATGAGAGCATGCGACCATGTGTTTGTGTATGTATCTATGAATTTGATAGTTCTCTCTTTTGTAGTGCATTTTTTTATGTATGTGAAGTGTGTGAGCTTTGATTATGATTATGTTTTACATATTTGAGCTATTGTTGGAAAATTTTTGTTCTTTAAAAACTTATTTTTTGGTGGAAATCTTTTCCGTTTGAGAAAATTTATAGTTTTCATTACCTTTTATAATGTGATTCTTGTGAATAGTAGCGCACCATGAATAGTTTGCTAATTTCTTTAATAACCAAAAAATATTGAAACTGTTCTGCTCTTTGTTTGGGTGTGTTGTTTCCTGGAGACCCAAAGAAGATAATTCAATGGTCAACTTGCAGTTTTACTGACATAATCTATGCTGTTTGATGTTCTATGCAAAATATGAGACATTTTGCTTAAAAATAGGTTGCCGTTGAGAATCATGGGACACGTGTAATCCCATCAAGTAACACGCTTAGTTGACCAATAGTGAGCAAAGACGAGCCATGTTTTTGTGCATGCTTATATGACTACATACTTTTTTCTCTCTTCTTATAGGTAAAATAAGCATGCACCCGAACGTGCACATGAGTGAAGAGTGGAGTGCCCTATGAAAGTTTCTTTTTCCAAGGAGACAATATATATCATGGATGTCTTTTATCATTTGGAAAGTTACAAGCATTATAGAACCTAGAGTTAGGGACTTGCATTTGGAAATAGCTTAGTTTATTTCTGGGTGATGTTTTTGTATGGGGTGGGGATCCAAGTCCTCAAGTACTCGCTACCACACATTTTCATGATACATGGTGGGCAGGTGAAGTTTATACAAATTCTCTCTGGCTGCTAATCATTCATGCGTATCCTTGAACTTTCATAAATGAGTATCCTTGAACTTTCAAATTAAGATTTAGACTTTCATCCTTGTATCGGTTAACATTCATTCCACAAGAATTGTAAGAAACAGAGGAATGACAACATTTATTTTAACTTCGTATAAATGGTACTGCAATATCCTGCAAAGCTGCATTTATTGTTCAATGGTTGAAATGTGGGCAAGTCTATCTTGCCTAGGAAGGAAAAAAAGGCCGTTTCCTTGCAGTAGTTAGATTAGTATTTAGAGGTTGCGCCATGACATTTATTTTACAGATCCCACTCTTACTTATCTGCACAGGTTGTTGTCTTCACATAAATGCGTTTACTTCAATGTGCCACTTGTCATGATGTAGGAAAGAGGCGAGACTGTTCCTATGTAGGGACTGACCAAATAAAGGGTGGTGTTTCTGCTTTATCCTTTAAGGTAGACTATTTTTGAATAGATCAAGCTTGAAAGAAATTATAGATCTTTTTAGTCAAAACATGAAGATTGTATGGTTTGTTTTCTTTTTCCATTTGATGATTAATTTGACACTCTTATAATCATTCTATTTAAGGGAGTAATGCTGATAATGTGGTTTCCTTGCAGTAATTTATCCTTCTTCATTATGCGTAAAAGAAATCAGAAAGTAAAGACTAAAGATAGTTATCCAAGTGATTCAAGAAATTACATTTAAGACTATTCATGGATATGTACTCGTATGCTTCACGTGACAAATTCAATGGCATTAAGATGGAAAAAAATTGAGGTTCCAGCTATAGTTGTTTCTTTAGGAAATGTTTTGGTGAAATATTTAGTGTTCAATGTGGTTATTTTGATATTTATATGATTGGTAATAGTCTGATTGATTATTGAGAAAAATGATCTCGAGTTTGATTCTCTATCTGATGGACTGAAGGGGTTGCTCCTTAGACTTGCAGAAACTTTCTGATGAAACTTGAAAACATGCGTTCTGCAAAACACTTGCTTTTCTTAGTTTGTAAATAAACCATATTTGTCATGTAGGTTACAGGAAGTGACAATGAAACTGCACAAGGTCAACAAGCTTCCCTCATTGTTCTTGCTAGACAATTCTTTGTCGCAATGGTGTTATTAGATACTTGGCAATATTTTAGCACCGATACATGCACCACAACAAGTTCTTGTACCAACATGTGCATTCTCAACATCAGCGTCTGATCGTGCCATATGCTTTTGGAGCTTTGTACATCCATCCCTTAGAAGGGCTGATTCTCGACACAGTCGTTGGTGCTCTAGCTTTCCTATTATCAGTCATCTCCCCTCGTGCTTCCATATTTTTTTCTCCTTTGCCACTATCAAAACAGTTAACGATCATTGTGAGCTATGGCTACCTGGAAACCTTTTCCATATCTTCTTTACAAATAATTCTGCGTATCATAATGTTCATCACGAGCTCTACGGCACCAAATATAACTTTTCCCAGCCATTCTTTGTGACTTAGGATAGGATTCTTGGTACTTACATGTCTGCTAAAGAGTGCAAGGAAAACTGACAAGAAAAATGGTCACTTCCAGCGGCAAAACGCTACCATGGTTTCATTTTATTTTATTTATTTATTATTATTATTATTGTTTGTCTTAGTGCTTGAAACTTTTGTGATTTGTATATATACCTACATGATTACATACATGTGTGATACATGGTTGTGTAGTAGCTCATTTTGTCATAGAAGTGTTTTGAGACATATAGTGAAAGCTAAAGCCCCTTCTTGGAGGTATCTTGCGTTGATCTTGGTAATGTCAAATCAGTCTTGAATTTGCATCAGGAAAACATTTTTTCGAACAGAAGATCACTTGTTCTGTATCTGATCGAAATAACTAACGATAAAGCTCTGATTTTCTATCTATAGTAAAATCAATCCCCTTAATGGTAGAGATGATCGTGGCGTCATTTTTTAATCTGCTAAACTACATTCTGTTCAGGATTTTGGCAAGAATACCTTAATCCTCGTAGCTGGTAATCAGATGGAAAGTATATAGTTTTCATCAGCTGTATAATGTCATTTTGCAATCTCTGAGGGGTCTCTTGATAGAATAAATCTCATTAATCCCCAACTAATAAAGGAATTTTAGTCCGAGGACCACCATATCCACTTAATTAGGCAGTGATCAAAATACTTTGATATTTAGTTGTTTGTCCAATGTAAGATGTTTTTTCAAGAATACGACAGGGTTTTAATTTATATTCCTCCCTGGGCCACCTTCATTATATTTCCCACTTCTTTCTTTTCATCTCTGGATGAGGTAGTTGGTCATTTAAGATCCTATCTGGAAATTCAGGCATAATGTCTATCAAGTTGTCCGAGATATTGAAATATCCATCATTAATGATTGTAATGCCTGGTTACGATCACAGGTGTATACGCTAAATGTAAGGACAACGGATTTTCCTCTACGAACCTTTCATCTAGATCAAGGGTTATTTCATGCATCGTTAGGAAAAGAATACAAGGAATCATACCTAAGTAAGCATTCTCTTATTATGAACAATCGCTAACTAAAAGAGGAATTGCATAATGAAAGCACCGCTCGCTCAGAGCTTGAATCTATGTCTCCTAATCCAGTTTTGGAATCCTCCATTTATTCCTCTGGGATCTACAAAGATGAAAAATAAAGTTTTTTTCTTTTTATATTGAGTATAGAGATAATCATTCTTTAGTTAACATGTTTAAATAGTGGAAGAACCCGAAGGAAAATCAAAGAAAAATGTTTTGAACATAAGACCAGATATTGGCCACGAAAAGTTAAAAGGTCAAGGATCGAAGCTCATATATTTTCAAAGTGAACGAGATTCTTGAATTATTTTTACAGGTTCAAATGTTACGGTTTTCACCTATAAGCTACTTGTCGTCCCAGTTCTTATAACATTCTCGAGAAATAGGAGGTGAACCCCTTTCTTTTCCTCCCATTATCCAGAGAAGATAAAATAAAGCAATAATTTTCATTTTTTTTTCTTCTCAAATTTTTCCTTTCAATCCTGTCCATGTCCTCCATTCCAGACACACTGGAAATGTAAAATGTAATGTCTGTGTTTTATCAAATGACATTAGATGAGAGGATCCCTCAGTAGAGGGCCCTGCCATTAATAAGGTGGTTATAGAATGGACCGCAGCCTACTGTTATTGGTTGTGAATTTTATTAGGGCAGCGTGTCACCATCGAACTCATTCTTTGCTTTAATAAGTTTCATTATCAATACTGTTGTGATCCACTTAGTATTAATAAATTTCGACTTTCATTTTGTTTATTATTGCTCTCATGCATTCAAAAGCCCTTTGTATGTTTACCAATTTTTTTGTTTTTTTGAAAGTAACTCTACGATGGCTTTCTTGACATATTTTGTGCTTTTCTCAAGAGTGGAAGAACTTGTGATGACTATTAAATTTAGAGAAAATATCTTAGATAAAATTCAAGTTTTTTAATTTATTTTTATTCAAATTGCTACATCGATTGAGTACTTATTCATAATAGAAATATAGTCTTGGGAGGGGACATAGAACTTGCCTATCTGAATATTCATCAATGTCTCGATTACTCATAGAATTGACCCGCTCGATCTTCTCTAATAGATGGTAAGAACTTCTTATGAGTTCGAATCCTACTAAGAGGTTCAATAGAGATCATAAATAGTTGAAGAATCCAAGATCTTGCTTTTAAACATTTGTGACAGTCCGTAAATAAAGAATCTTCAGTCAGTGGAAGTAACGCTAAGACAATAAGCTAAAGAGAACAAAAAATTAAATCTCATGTGACCTTGACATAGATACATAGCGTGTAATATTTGGTAGGCTCATTGTCAAATTTACTACTAGAATCAAGAGCACGCCAATGTCTGTCCGTAACCCAACTCCAGCTTTTCTAATGCTTCATCTGTATCTTCATGAAATAACCAAATGCGTCTCCTGCATAGCCACATTTTCTAGAGCACTATCTCTAAGTGCAGCTTCCCTTTGTACCCCCTTTGTTTCACTTACCTCATTCGGATCTTTTTTCATGTCGACCGAACTAGTAGCCTCTTCCACAGTTCTTGAAGAAATTGATTTACTATAGCTAGAAAACACTCTATGCACCAACTACTCGACTGCCAATTTAAATTGTCGACTTATTTTAACATTGTGGTTTCTAAAGTGATATAGCCCTCAGGATGTGTTTATTTGTGTTATAGAAACGTAAATATAGTTGTAAGAAACTCTTACATGAGAACTTAAGCTACTTTATTCTGCTCATTATTAGCTATCAAATGTTAATCACTTGGTAACAACGGAAATGCTTTGGGAACATATTACAAAATATAATTTATTGAATATATAACAGATGTGTTGCACGTCCAGAATGCGATCTAGAGAGAGCGCCTGCATCAAAAGAGTGTTGTCTGTTTCGTTTATCGAACCCCTTCAGCTTACTCTCGGAATTAAATCTCGTCAATGGTGTGAATGACTCCGATCGATGCCTTCTTGCATTAGGAAATGCATCCCCTGCAACTCTAACAGCTGTTTGACTTTTACAACCCGATAGAATGCTTGGACGACGCCATTTTGGCGGATTTAGTACCGTCTTCTGGGGATATGCTATGGTGGTGGCGGCTGAAGCACCGGTTGTGGTTGATCTTGGCTCTTCAGTGTCCGACATGGCGGAGAAACCAGCAGCGCTAGCGGTGATGACACTCCACTCTATGCTGGCTTCACTGGGTGCGTAACAAGTTGTGGGGGTAATGCAGCTGGACATGCTATTGCCATCTGATTCTTGCCTTGTAAGAAAGGGATTGGCATTTTTCGACAAACTTTCGATCTCGAATAAGTCTGAACTTGTATCGCTATCGCTGTCGTTGTACATATTAGTGGAACTCGCTGGGATTTCAGTTTCTTCCACTCTTGGAGAAATTTTTTCCCAATTCAACATTGTCAACTTTTTCTCGAGTGTGGATGAATTCTTCCCATTCTCTAGTATTGGGGAGCCAAAAACATCAAGAGATTTTCTGACCGAATTATCCTGTGCTTGTAATTCCATTTTAACTGCTGGATTCCCTGTCTTGGGATTAAAAACTGGGAAGCTGAAATGATCATCTATCTTCAACTTAACTCGTATCTCATCGAGTTTTTTGCATTGCCAATCCTCCTTACTATTAACCATATCACCATTTTCAAGCTCTTGTATTGCTTTGCCATTGTCCACCCTGCTGCTAAAGCTCTTGTTAAGAGAGTCATCGCCCGTACTATCATCAATTTCTATTGAATTCTTGTCGTTACACGAGCAATTGCAACCAATGCTAGCAAGGAAGCTCTTCCTGTTACTCTTTCTGCAGGGCTGCTGATTTCTGGGAATATTATGCAATAACACGCTTCGACTATTCCCACTTGATTCAGAGTGAATACTTCTAGTTGGTATCGTAGTTTTTTCTTTTATATCAAATAGTTGAATGGGGTCTTTTTCCTTGCTCTTCTGATTTGGTAATTCCTTGGTTATTGGGCTATCATTTTGCTTCTCATTGAAATATTTATCAGCTGTGAAAATGCCAATTTCTCTGTCTTCTGCTTTCTTTCTTGCAAGGTGAAAGGGTTCATTTGGGGTGGTGGAGGAGGAATTTCGGCTTTGATTTGAGTCTACTGGTTCAAGTACAAAGGTTTCTTCCCCTCCATTTAAGTACAAAGGAAAGGAAGTAGCCCCATGATTGTGAAAAATGCTCGTACTGGACGTTGAATTCAGTTTCATAATAGACATTGGTACTGTAGAAATGATTAAAGAGAAGAATTTGTATAGCAGAATCTTGAAATTTGGCAGGAATTGCTAAGTTTTGATGAGTAATGAAACTCCTGCAGGGAGGGATAAACAGAGGAAGAATTTGGCTGAATTATTGAGAGTTGCTCAATGACAAGCACATAGCCATTATGGTGCGTACAATATGACAAATAAGTTTGGTTTTCTAGATGATGACTATGACTCAATCGACTGTTTTTAAAGTTCGGGACCTTTTTAGCCCTTATTTGGTCCCTCAATATTTTCAAAATAAATTTTTCTCTCTTATTTTCAATCACATATTCTTCAATAAAATAATATTATACTCAAACCCCCATACATTTCCCTATTTTGTAACCACACACTCTCCATCAAATTACTATTTCAAACTGCATTTTTATCAAAATATGGGTTTGGATATGGGGGTTGGAAAGGCTAACCAAGAAGAAGGTTCCATGGGGGTAAGGACTGAATTGCTACAAGCTGAAGGTTGTGATGTAATTTCTCGATTTCAAACTTGAGAACCTGAGTCGTATTTTTTAAAATGTGGTTATATATAGTTTAATCTCTTTTAGTAAACCTGTGGATTTGATTTGAGTTTACCAACTTGTACCACTTTTTTTAGGGTTAGACAAAACTCTCAAACCGATCGAATCGAATCCGAACCGAGCTTAACCGAATCGAATTGAGCGATTTTTCATAACTTAAATACTCGAACGGGTATCTGAATTGAGAACCGACATGTTCGATTCGGTTCACAGTTCTAAACTTAGAACCGAATATTCCTAATTTTTTTAATCTTAAATAAATCGAATTAATTTATTTTTTAAATAAATTTGCTAACTAATTAATTTAGCTTAACCTAAAAATATGATTTTCCTATTTCCGTCTGAAGAAATCGAATTGGAAACCTCTCTTTATTATTGTGAGCTCGCTATCCTCCTCTTCTTGTGATTTTATTTGCCAAATATATTGAGAACTCAACAAAGAGAAGCTCAAAAGATACAACGAGATTGGATTACGTTATTTTGAGTTAAAATTGAACATGTCATTAGTTGAATTAATGTAACGTTGTTGTAAATATAAAAAAATTTATTTTTTGTACGTAACTCGAGAAACGAACGGAAACGAACCTGAACAATTTCATAATTAAATTTGGACCCGATGGGTCCATTTGCTACATACCCGAATATTCGGAGTTCGGTTCAGTTCTAAAGAGAACCGAACCGAACCAAACTAAATCGAACCATGTCCAACCCTAATTTTTTCCTTTCCTTTACTAATTAGATTGTTAGTTTATCTTTATTTGAATACATGGCTCCTCAGAGAAAACCTAAATCAGGACAAAAAATTGTTCCACTGATTGACATTAGCCACGGTAAATCTGCTCACATGGCTATTCTCTGCAGTACTTAAAAATAGTCTTATCAAGTTATCCTATAAAAGGATAATAGCTTAAGAGGACAGAAAGTATTGTAGAGAAGATTTTAGCTATTGTTTTACTTTCTTTTATGATGTCCAACGCATATACTTCATCTTATCGAAATAGGCCGTGAAGATGTCCGCCAAGTCCCAAAGCATTCCATAATAGACAATTTGTAGAAAAACTTGTGTTCTTTGTCTTGTACCAAGCACAAGCTTGAAATTACTTAGGGACTCGTAATTTTTTGCATTTTTGATCTAAACTGTGGAGAACATTGGCCATTCAAAATTTTAAAAAAAAAAACACTGTTTAACAGACCATAACTTACTACATTAATTACATGTTTTAACATGTTCAAATGCTAATTATGGCGACAACCACAAGCAAGTACCCTTTGTCTGAGGATTCTTCATAAAATATATGTTTCCCAGGGAACAAAAAAAATTGATTTAAAAAATTCAAGAATCAATAGTTGATTGAAGCCCCATCATTTTACTGTATTGACCCAACAATTTACATTATACAGTTCATGTTAGTTTCTTCTTTTCAAATCGACACAACAGTCCATAATGAAACCAGTCAACTACGGAAAGTAGCCCTCGTGAGGTCAAGTGATGGACCACGAAGGTCCAACAGAATTCCTAGGAAGAATCCTAGGTTCCAGGATTGCATAGCATAAGGTGGTAAAGGGTGTGCATGCATGAAGCTATGTGGAAGTGAAGAATGCATGCATGCACGTGGAAATGGGGTCCGAAACCAAAACAATACATTCATGCACAGTAACATCCAAGATTAAGTCCAAGGCAATATGTTTCGCTAGGAAATGCAACGTTACGTTTGTTTTAGTTAAGAATAAGGTTGTTTGATTTGTTATTTTGTTCCTATTAGTTTCATTTTCTGTTGTAACATGGGCTTTGAGAATAGGCAATCTGTTGCCACTCATCCACTATTTAAACTTGACATTGGTTGAAATAAAGATCATAAAGAAAATTCATTCAAACTTGTGGTTCAATTCTCACCCTAAGAGAATTATTCTTCACTGTTATTTGCTGTTTGATTGGGACTGTTTGATTGGGACCACTATCAATTGGTATCAAAGTCATGTTAATGGCCAACAAAAGAGAACGGATTGAAAGCCTGGAGG
This sequence comes from Fraxinus cuspidata, assembly GCA_903798385.1. Taxonomy (NCBI): domain Eukaryota; kingdom Viridiplantae; phylum Streptophyta; class Magnoliopsida; order Lamiales; family Oleaceae; genus Fraxinus; species Fraxinus cuspidata. Next base: position 21,153 of record CAIGRP010012569.1, read on the forward strand.
CAGGTCTCAGTGGCCTTTAAGAATGCATGAATCATATGGAGTTAGGAATTACAGATAAGCTCTATCATTTGGAGGATATGCTTCGTTCAAATAGGGAGGGCTCTCCTAATACCTTCCACAACAGCAAGCAAGGAGAGAACTTTTGGAATCGTCGTGATGACAATACAGAAGATGTCGATGGTAGACAACTGGTGTGTTCCGTAAAAATGGCGAAATTGGAGTTTCCCCGATTTAGTAGGGAATACCCTACGGAGGTTCAATCGTGTGAACCAATTCTTTGAATTTCAAACTATCCCGGAAGCTCAGAAGGTGTTGTTGACATCTTTTTATTTGGAATGCAAGGCCAACCAGTAGTAGCAGTGGCTTTAGAAGACATACCAAAATGAAGGGCGGGCATTATCGTGGGAGACTTTCGAAAATGTGATGTGGGCACGTTTTGGACCAGCAGAATGCGCAGATTTCGACGACGCTCTCTCTCGGGTCAGACAAGTTGGCTTACTGAGGGACTATCAGCGTGAATTTGAAAGGTTAGGCAATCGAGTTCATGGATGGACTCAAAAAGCACTCGTAGGAACATTCATGGGAGGATTGAGGGTAGAGATTGTTGATGGCATCCGGATGTTTAAGCTACAGACTCTCAAAGACGCTATCAGTTTGGCTAGGATGAAGGATGACCGAATCACAGGCCAACAAAGGTTCATGCGGCCACCACCACCAATGTAAGCCCCACATTCTCTTCCTCCACCAGCTAGGGCGACTCCAGCAGCCCCCCTATAGCGTTTAACTTGGGACGAGATGCAAAGAAGGCGGACACATGGCCTATGTTTTCATTGCAACAAGCGTTTCACTATGGGCCATCACTGTCAAAGGCCAAAACTCCTTTTGCTCTAAGGCCATGCTGTCGAAGACCATTTTGAGAATGTTATGGACGAGCAAATGGCCATTGAGGATCACGATATTCAGCTTGAGCCCAAAATTACGTTGCATGCACTTACCGGATGGACGACACCCAAAACCATGAAGTTAACAGCAAAAATCGGACCCTAAGAAGTTAGTGTACTGATTGATAGTGGGTTAACCCACAACTTTATTAACTATCGCATTAGTGACCTGCTCTGATTGCCAGTATGATTGTCCATGTAGCTAATAACTAATGGTGAGAAGTTAATATGCCAAGGCAGATTTGAGAAGGTGTCCATGGATTTGAAAGGTATTCCCTTCATGCATACGTTCTATGCAATTTCGATTGATGGTCTTGATGTCATGCTTGGGGTACAATGGCTTGAAATGCTCGGCTCAATCGTATATAATTAGAAGACCTTGACGATGGAATTCTAATGGGAAAATGAAACCAGGAAGTTGCAAGGCACCGATCAATTGCCCAACAAGCAATTTTCCTCAAAGAGATAACTTGAAAAGTGCACCAAGGACAACCCTTGTTTGCTATGTATTTACAATCAATGACTTATGGAGATGGAAATGAAATGTGATCGGACATGCGAAAACTCTTGGAACAATACGCTGAATTATTTAAGAAGCCTACCAAATTACCACCAGTAAGGGAGATAGACCATTGTATTCCATTCAAGGAAGGTATCGAGTTCATAAATGTTAAGTCATTTCGTTATGCTTATTTCCAAAAGGGAGAGATCGAGAGGCAAGTATAGGAAATGCTCAACCAAGGACTTATATGGCCAAGCATAAGTCGTTTCTCATCACCATACTCTTGGTTAAGAAAAAGGATGGAAGTTAGCGATTTTGCACCGATTATCGCTCGCTCAATACTGTAACCATTAAAGATCGCTTCCCAATTCCAACGGTAGAGGACATGCTCGATGAATTGCATGGGGCCGCTTACTTTACAAAGCCCGATCTTAGAGCAAGCTACCACCAGGTGAGGGTTCACCCTCAATATGTTCTTAAAACGACATTTCAAACTGATAATGGCCATTACGAATATCTGGTAATGCCCTTCGGCCTATACAATGCGTCATCAACCTTCCAAGCCATTATGAATTTGATTTTCACCCATATCTTCGAAAATATATTTTGGTATTTTTTGACGATACACTTACTTATAGTCCGTCATGGGAAGCACATTTGATTCATGTGGAAAAGACTTTAGAAATCCTAAGACAGCAGCAATTTTATATCAAAGCTTCAAATTGTGCCTTTGGCCAGCAAGAGCTTGAGTACTTGGGGCATATTGTGACACACTAAAGGGTAAAAGTAGACAATTCCAAAATTTCAGCCATTTTAGCATGGCCACGTCGTACTAATATTTCAGAGTTGCGTGGTTTTCTAGTATTAACATGGTATTACAAGAAGTTCGTAAAGAATTACGGGATCTTAGCTCGACCCCTTACAAATCTCTTTAAAAAGGGGTAATTTAGTTGGAGAGAAGAAGCAAAAACCGTTTTTCTTGCACTTAAGGAAGCCATGACATCCACACCTACATTGGCCATGCCCAATTTTAATAAGCCATTTATCATTGAAATCGATGCCTCCGACGATGGGATATGAGCGGTACTAACACAACAAGGATGACCCATTGCTTATATGAGTCGAGCATTGGGAGTGACAAAACGGTCTTAGTCCATTTATTCTAAGAAGATGCTGGCTATCGTTGAAGCTATTCATACTTGGCGACCCTATTTGTTAGGAAAGAAGTTCTTCATTAATATTGACCAACGTAGCCTCAAATATTTCTTGGAGCAACGTGTTGCTACCCCGGAACAACAAAAGTGGGTGGTAAAACTGCTTGGCTATGAGTATGAGATTATATACAAACCCGATCGTGAAAATTCCATAGCTGATGCTCTATCATGAAGGCCTGATAGTTCTATACTTCACACTATATTTGTGCCACAAGTTCAATTGTGGGAAGATATAAAATAGGCATTGGCAGGAGATGATTACATTAAGCATGTGGGTCTTGTTGCTAAGGAAAATCCAGGAGGCCCATATCAATGGAGGAATAGATTATTGTTCTTCAAAAATAGGATTGTAGTGCCTCGAGTTCATGGGATTCGTAATAGCCTACTGGAAGAGTTTCATGCTAGCAAGATCGCAGGCCACTCTGGGATTCTGAGTACATACAAGAGGTTGGCCCAACAGTTTTATTGGCCTACTATGTATAAGGATATTCAAGCATTCGTTGTTGCATGTTAGACATGCCAATGAACCAAGTCACAAACATTGGCTCCATCAGGCCTTCTCCAACCTCTACCTATTCCATATCAGGTATGGGACGATATTATACTTGATTTTGTTGAAGGCTTACCCACTCCTTCTAGCAAGGATACCGTGTTAGTGGTGTAAATAGGTTGAGTAAGTATGCCCATTTTATGGCTCTTACCCATCCTTTCACCGCCAAGATGGTGGCAAAAAAATTTGTAGAAGGTGTGGTCAAGTTACACGGGATGCCTAGATCAAATATTAGTGATCGTTACCCCATTTTTATTAATAAGTTTTAGCAGGAATTCTTCTCTATGTCTAACACTAAGCTCAAATTAAGTTCCGCTTATCATCCCAAAACGGATGGTCAGTCTGAGGTGATTAATCGGTATTTGTAGGAATACCTACGTAGCTTTGTTCATCAGTGGCTCTACCATGGGCCGAATATTGGTATAACCTATCATAACTCTGTGGGGATGACACCATTCTAAGCTCTTTACAGCCGCCTACCACTTACGATCCCAAATTACAATGCGGGACTATCATCGGTTAATGAGGTGGATAAAGTCTTCTTGCTTGGGATGAGCTACTACATCAACTTAAGGTTAATCTTGGCATGGCTATTAATAGAATGAAACAAGCTGCTGATTTGAAGAGGCGAGACGTAAAGTTCTAGGAAGGTGACATGGTATTTTTACGGCTCCAGTCCTACCGCCCGAGCACCACATTCAAACGAACCCACCAAAAGCTAGCTAGTCGGTTTTTTAGGCCTTATCCTATTGTCCAATGCATCAGCAAAGTGGCTTATAAGCTGCAACTTCCAGATGACGCACATACATCCCGTATTACATGTGTCTTTGTTAACAAAAATATGTGGGAGATCCTAGTCAAGTGAGTTCTGATTTACCTCCAGTCACTAGTGAAAGAGCAGCAGTGCTCGAGCCTAAACGAATTATTAACTCTCGTTGGATCAAAGTTGGCAAAAGTTTATGGAGGAAAGCTTGGTTTATTGGAAACGTTTACCCACAGAATAAGCCACCTAGGAATGAACGGAGCTACTGAAGGAGCAATTTTCTGAAGTAGATCTTGGGGACAATGATCTTTTTGATCGAGCGGGCATTGATGGACCACGAAGGTCCAACAGAATTCCTAGGAAGAATCCTAGGTTCCAAGATTGCATGGCATAAGGTGGTGAAGGGTGTGCATACATATAGCTACGTGGAGGTGAAGAATGCATGCATGCATGTGGAAATGGGGTTCGAAACCAAAACAAAACATGCATGCACAGTAACATCCAAGACCGAGTCCAAGACAATATGTTTCTCTAGGAAATGCAATGTTGTGTTTGTTTTAGTTAAGAACAAGGTTGTTTGAGTTGTTATTTTGTTCCTATTAATTTCATTTTCTGTTGTAACATGGGCCTTAAGAATAGACAATCTATTGCCACGCATTCACTATTTAAACTCAACGTTGGTTGAAATAAAGATCATCATGGAAATTCATTCAAACTTGTGGTTCAATTCTCACCCTGAGAAAATTATTCTTCACTGTTATTTGTTGTTGGATTGGGACAAACTTAAATTTATTGAACGGTTATACTACATGTACATAATGACTAACATAATAGTTCACATACACATGATATGGTGAGATGGGATTTGGTTAGAATTTCTTCAACGAAATAATAAAAACTATATTCTCCACTTTCTTTTTGGCAAATCATTTGTATATAAATCGTTATGTATCTCCATTATGTACAAGTAAAATTCTTCTTTATTGAGTACCAATTGCTACAACGAGGCAATCAGCACATTTATTTAGGAACCCACCCTTAAAATAGTTTTATAAAGACTGAGTACTCGAGTGGTTAAAAATCTATAAGTCTCAGCTTAATAATGTGGGATGAAACTAAATCAAAATATAAATTTTTTCACTTGTGTCGGTAGATAGCTAAAAGGAAATTAGTGTTTGCAGCATGTCTTTATTCTCCCATTTCTATTATTTTTCTTGGGTTTTTATTTCTTGGTTGGTGGATGAGGATATTAGGTGTTGGCAGGAGGTTGTCTGCCTTGTGTACTCGAGTTATACATTTACCTAATGTACAACTTGATCACATGAAACCTCCAAAAATAAGTTTGTAGAGTACTCTCTTTAATTCTGCTTAATTTATTTGAACTCCACTTCTAAATCCTCAAATCATTATTCAAAGCTACTGAATGCTATGTTTGAAATGTCCAATATAATGCATCTAATACCGAAATATCTCGAGGACCCTATGTCCCTCATCTTTATACAAAGAACTACAATCGAAATCCTTAACTTGTTTTCCTAATTTGTGAGTTATACTGGTTTGCCTTACAACCTTAAGATTCTAGCCATTTCGATGTTTACTACCTATCATGCTGGCTAGATGTTTTGCGAGCTATACATGTCTACACATATACAAGAAATTCGAGGAAAAATGTTAACATAGACAATCCTTATACCATGTCCTCAGAGTAGACTAATACGAGTTTGTCAAATTATTTGCAGCAATTTTGCCATAATCTTCAGATATATTGAACCAAGAGGTACTTCAAATGAGTTAAAAACTTCAAATATCAAGTGATGACGTGAATAGAGGGCAAATCAACAACAAGATGCTCAAATCAACTTTAGAGACTAAAAACTGACAAATAAAGGGTAAAGAAAGTCATACCAATCTTCTCAACGATAATAGCAATTGAATTAGAGATAAGAAACATGAAATCAATCTATGGAGAACCTGCATAACGTCACTGATTTGAACGAGAACTACTACAAGCCACAAACAATATTATTTGCTCCTTATCATCTCGACAAGCAACAGTTGGACAATGCAGATAGACATGTTGCAAGTTATGAAGCATTTTGTGCGAAAAGCTGAAAGAAATGAATAGCCATGTCAAGGCCTAAAGTGAAATCAATTCGAATTTGATAAGATCATGCGTTTCCATACTGAACTGCAATTGATCCCACAGATTTGTAAATAACTTCAAAAAATTATCATATTAAAATAGAAACATCTGGTACATTGTTCCTAGTGTTTTTAAAATAATTCTAAAGTTCTTGCAAGCCTAGGGACATCGCTGTAAAAGAATCTCAAGAATAAATGTTGATGTTACAAGTACAGTTTGATCAATAGGGGCTAATCAACACATCCACGGGGCAAAACTTTTGCTTGCGGACAAACGTATCTTATAACTGTGGAGTTGTACGAGGGATAAAAGAATTGCTCCTCGGAATCCTGTCGACTGCTAGTCCTGCTTTGATATTGCACTGGCTTTTCACTACACTGAAGTGGAGTTGCCCACCCAATATTGTTTAACTGCAACCAGTATTTTCTCGAGGACAAGAGGACCGTTCTCGTGATCTACCAACTTCGAGACATATCTCATACCTCCTATAATTTTCTTCACCTTGACGAGCATATCCACTTCGTCTTAGGAGATAATTACACCTTCTGGCAGCAGTAGTCGGTCCATCTCTAGAAGAATGTCTTCAAAGTCACACTTGTATGAAGTTGATCAAAGTTAAATGTAGACATCACTAAGATTCACATTTTTAAAAATGACATGAGTGTGAGATATATTGATGCAAAGGCTTAACCCAATGTGAAGCCATGAATAACCTCTATCAAGCTTCCATTTCTCAAATGAAAGAAGAATTGTCGCATAAAGGTAATACTTATTTTTGTATAAGCTAAAAACACCACTAGCATAGATGAGGTCGTACGTCCTTAGATATGTAGAGAAGACTTCACACCAAAATCAGAAAAATTTTGGTGAGCAAAAGAACTATTTTCAGGTTTCAAGTGTAAAAGTGTTAAATCGTATATAAAGCTAAACAGGAGAATGATGCTCAACACTGCACAAGCCCATAAAAAGTTACACTAAAAGGTCACGCTAGACAAAATAAATGCAAGCAGAAGACATTTTATCCCGAGAATCGCAAATCCACAACAATACTACAACAGCCTATCACAGGACCAATTCATGAGTTTCCGTGATATTAGTGCTTAACTGGATCACAAGTGAATGTATCATTTGGACATATTACCAACTCACCAAGAGATACATTGTCAACAAGCCGGAATTAATAAAAAATTTACTTTACAATATAAAAAAATTAAAAATGAAAACATATAATCTAATTTTTCTTAATCAGCGTGATAAGGATGTATCGGTACATTTTTGAAAAATTGTGTGTTAGCGTGTCAGTCTCATGCGTATCATATCCGACATTTGTGTCCATGTCAGTACTTCCTAAGTTACAAACTTCAACTATCGAGTGACAAAGTGAATTGATGGCAAGCCAAAATATAAGATGCTCATGATTATAGAGACTAGAAATTGTGTAGCTAAAGAAGACTTACCAATCATGATAAACACCAATGAGTCCCCTTTCATATATAACACCCATGGTATTCTTCTCTGCAATAGTGGGCATAATGTTCATAACCCAAAATTTAGGAGATTGCAAGGCAGCAGCAAATCATCCCAATCCAGCGTTCATATCCATAATGTTGCGGTACCTTCATGTGTTAATGATTTTGTTGATATTTTTTATATGCACTCACATGATTTTTCCATTTCTTGTTGTTCTCCAGATATTCCTCGACAGACACTCCGGAAACAAACCCACTAGCAATTCTAGGGGAACAACATATAACCTCTTAGGGAATGGCTTTACATCCACACTAGAAACTTCATCTCTGTTGGCATTGTTATATGTAGTAATACACGGCTCCATTTTCTTGTACCTAATATGCTAAAAAGACAGTACATTAATGATTCAGTTTAGGATTTTTCTTCCGACAAAGATTATGCAACTTGAGGCACTTTAAAGAGTGTGTGCATCCACAACGCAACTACTATAAGGTAAAAAAATTTTGTTTCTTTACATATCAGAAACCACGAGTTCATATGCACACACGTACAAGGTAACTATTTACCAGACATCATCAGGGTCTTCAGCTTCTTCCTTTGCTCTTCCTGAAGTTCCTCATCAGGACGTGGCCATGCTTTGTAGTTAGTCTTCCAATTGATGAGAGGGCCTGAAAGCACCCAGTAGCCCCCAGGTCTAAGAACCCTATTAACTTCTTTCATGTATATACCATCTGTAATGAGAAAGAACATAATATTAATTTATAACGAGCTGTTCAGCAGAAATAATCTAAGTAAATGTAAAAATGATACACAACTAGATTAGATAGGGTCCTTTCACAATTAGAGGAATGTGCTGGTTTATATTTTGGAATTTGATTAACGGTCTATGAATTGCAATTATATGATATACATCAGTTTGGTTTGTCTATAGAAGATTCACAGAGAAAGATATTAACATTTGATTCTTACCATTCGCTCCCCAAGGGATTAGACACTGTGAACAGTGCGCCATATCAAAAGCTCTAGATGGATATGGCATCTTTACTATTTCAAAAACACCAATAACAGCAGGTACTCACCTTTCAAGAGAAAATTGAACCTGGGCTTCATGGGAATCTCTTGGCGCAAACAACATTGCTATAACATTCATCTTCCAAAGATATACACCCCAACTTGCAACCTAACACAATAACCATTTTCAAAAAGTTATTGAAAAAAGAATTTCGAAGAGAGAGATTTAAATAAGTGCATTAGTTATTTAAGAGAGTTTTGCAGCACTCATCATACCCCGGAACCAGTGTCCAACGTAGTTTGTACTATTCCATTTTCAATTGGTATTACTGAAGCAAGCTGGTCAATGTATTTATCAGCCCCTTGAGGAAATTGTGTTCTCCTACCAGGGAACCTGTACACATTGCCTTCATATTGAATCCAATTCTCAATAGCCTTCTCAACTGTCAAGCACTTATACGGTGCATTGGCATAGGGAACAAAATCACGACTTTTAGGCCATGGAAATGGGGTAACATAACCTTTAGGTGCTGGAATAAGGCAATGCAACTTCTCTTCTTGAGAAGGGCAATGTCTCTCACGGTAGATCATATTGTCCCTTGGAAAGGTCATAGCACGCCTTTGATCTTGGCAAGGAGTGTAATCCATGTAGCGAGAAGTGCATGGCTTAGACACTTTCACTTCTGAATCAGAATCATTAATGTTTTCGGCTTCACCACCATGATCAATCTCAAAATTGAGATTCGAAAGAATATTCCAGTTTTCTCCACTCTTGGTCATCTCCAATGCTATATTGTGCCCTTTCCCGAAACCACTTCTCTGCCATGCTCCCAGTAAGTAGAAGAAATAGCATAAACCAGCTACTATAAAAATTGATACAAAACTCCTAGTCCTACTGTCTCCTGAATTGAACTTGTTTACCAACACAGCCCTGAAACATTTATTACTCTTATTTAGTAGAGATACAAGAGATTAAAATATGCATTTGCTCTTCTGTTCTACTTTTGTTAAAATGTTGTAAATGTATGATAAAGCAACAACACAAACCGTATCCACATTCACATTGAGCAATAACCCACAACAATATCAAATTCATGATAAAAAGGCTATCAAACTGATCTCTGTTTAACTTTTTAAACTGATCTTTGTTACCTCTTGAGTCCAACTCCAAGTCTTCGAAACAATGCACATTAGTAGATGCTACACTTAAGGTGTGCACTAGAAATCTAAAAATAGTAACAAATGTATATTCCAATAATAAAATATAAAAATCTCTATTCTAATAAAGTCATCGTGAAGATTCATCAAACAACTTAATTAAGAAGATATAGATCTTAAGTGAGATGATGTTAAGTGAAACATCAATAACACATCTTTCCTCATTTGACTTAAAACAACAGTATAAGTCAACTAAGCTTAGATCTAGGAATCGCAGCATAAACGATGTAGTAGGTTAACCAACGAATGGCTAAAGATGGGCAAAATTACAAACAAACTTCAGAAAGCCCCAATTTATGACTGTATATAGTAATTAAACTCTCAAATCAAGTATAAGAATGCTTCAAATGTAAGGAAACACTAAAAAGTTGATACTGTGACAGGCAATAAAGATTATGAGGCTGAAACAGTACTAAATAGCTACACTTTAGTGCCGGAAAGAATGGGTTCGCAGAAACGATTTAATTACAAGATCAAAGTTTAACTACATCAGAACATAATCCTAAATAAATCGAAACTAGACTTCATTTTCATAAAGTTCATTAATTTAACCAAAAAAAGAAAAGCAATTAACTGATTTAAAGAATACGCTAAATTTTGAAATATTCTTTTTATTTAACATTGAATGAAAACTAAATCTCGTACCAAAAACATCAGTTGATGCGATACTGATTCAACGATCCGGAAAGCCGTATCTTTATGCTTTTCTTTCACTGCAAACCCACTGAAATAATTCTAAAAGAGCAAAGGTTAATAGAGATTGACGAGGAAAATGGCCAACAGATGCAATCATCAAAAATCGCTCTCAATGGAAGAGTGTATATATATATATATATACACACATATACATATATATACTGAGGTATTTTGCCCTTGCATATATAGATCGAGCATACACTTCTTTATCTCTGAAAAATATCGTACTTTTACCCAAGCAAAGCTTTGTTTTGTTATTAAAAAGTAGGGTAATTAGTATCTAAGTCTTTGCTTTTCATTATGTACAATTCTATTTGTACCTAATTTTTTGTACCAAAAATGTTATACCCTCTCACATGCACGCGAGGGGCGCGCATAAGTAAAAAATTTCCAAATGTGTGGTCCACACACTCTATTGTGTGTTTAGGTAAAAAGTTAGGTAAAAAAGTTGATGCAAATGTAGTATTATTCTTTCATTATTATCATGAAAAACGTTCTAATCTTCCAATTTTGACATTTTTATTCTTATTTTCACATTTAATTACGTAAAATGTTCTTTTTATCCATTTTTTTCAATTAAAAGCTGTAAAATAACGAATATACCTTTCTTTTTAAATAAAACAAAAAGGAAAAGAAAGAGTTAATTGCAATTATAGCCCTAATTTTTTTTAAAAAAGTACGAATATGTCCCAAAAAGGAAAAGAAAGAGTTAATTACAATTATAGTCCTAATTGTTTTTTTAAAAAAAAAGTACAAACAAGTCCCAAACTACATATTGGTGGAAATGGAATATTCAAATCTCATTCATAAGTATTTTTTTTTCATATGTATTTTTCTTTTTTATCTCAAATGGGAAGAAAAGCCTTGCTTTTACAAGGATACCCTTCTTCATAATCACCAATATCAAATCGAGCTACAATGGTATTCTTCGAGAAGAGTGTCTAGCAAGGCAGTATCAAACAACATATTGGTAGAAATGGACGATCTCAGGGATATAATGATTACTATGATTGCCATATAACCCTAGCTTATCTCGCCAAAGCTTGCAATTTGTCCTTAAGGGTGATGGAGGTGGAGGTTGGATTTAATATAATCATTAAATCAGCTTCGAAATTGTTTCAAAGTAAATCCTTCTTGTCTAATCCAAGGTTATCTTTAGCTGTGTTTGATGGGTTCACTTTCACCTAATATTCCATTTCCAAGTTCGGCCACGACATTCCGCCAGGCGTCATTCTCCTTGAATTGTGCCAACTCGAATGTTAGTGCCACGTGTTCTCCGACGTGTCCTTGTTCTAAACTGGATACTACACGTATAAAATACATAAATTTAGTTTTCATATAACAAATTTGAAAACATATTTTCTCACCAGTAATAATAAATCTACAAATAACACTACGGGTTTATTGAAGACTAAAAAATCATACATTATTACAAATTAAATACAAAAAAGAATTGTACTTGTCCACAATTCCTGACATAGCGAAAGATTATAGGAAAAATGAACAGTCTCACAAAGATGAGAAAACTTACGAGAAACTTTTATTCAATTCAAAAAACTGCTACCTTAAAGGGCTTACAATGCTTTAAATAGTAAAACCCTAACAAAATTCGGAAAATAAATAATAAAAATTAAAAAACGATATTTTTTCATAAATGAAAAAATTTGAGATAA
>CAIGRP010012570.1:0-15642 GCA_903798385.1 Fraxinus cuspidata
ATATATATATATATATATTTCCACTTCGGTATTAGTTTTCATCAATACACATAATTGTTCTCTCCTTCAACTTTTATCCATTCTTGTGTCTTGGTTCTTGATTACATCCACTAATTCGACGTGGATTTCTGATATATCAATTACTAGTTTCTATTCACGATCATCTTCCTCATATGTGATCGTATGAAGAGATCCATAATCAATTTTTTGGTCTAGGGAGATTTACAAGATATCGTGATCTCTTTCCTTAACCAAGTGTTTATGATACATTCGAGCCGTTAACACTTATCAAAATCTAACCATATCCGAAGAGTCTGGTAAGTATATCAAAACCTTAATTAGCATGTCTCAATACATTGCTACATAAGTTTTATAATTTCTTTTAACAATTAGAATGTTTCAATACAAATTACTTCATTTAGTGACATTCTTGGGATTATAGTATTTGTTCATAATTTTTGATTTTGTCTTTCATGAGATTTGTTATGTGATTATTCAGGCAAATTGGTCACATTGTTTTTCATTTTGGGTGCCACAGATTTTTATTGTGAAACTTGACACTTGACGATCAATTCATCTAAAAGTTTTAAAAAATATATTTATGGTCTTTAACACGTGCTCATGCGTATTTAGTGAATTCGTATATAGCAATAATATTTGATCTTGTCACTTTTATTTTATTCTGATACTATGTATTACACATAATCGAAAAAATTGATCAGTCACAACTTAATTATATGTACTTATCCAAATCTTGCTTCAAGGAGATTGTGAAACATCTTTATCTTGAAATGTTAAAAATATGGAAAATCTTTTATAATATTCTCCTTAACATTACCTCATTCTCTAATATAGTATTTCCATAATATAGAATTTTCCTTTTCATATAAATATGGTATTTTTTCTTCTATAAATTTATAGAAAGAAGAATTACAGAAAAAAAATGAAAATCATTCTCTTTATTGAATATATCTAACAAATTTTCATTGTCACACAGAACAAAGACATAAATATAGATAAGAAATCTCGTGTAAACTCTCCATCTAAAAGCAAAACCAGCACAGCCATGACAGCACCTGAATTTCATAACAAGGTGATTTATGAAAACAGTAGAAGCTTTGGAACTGTGTTCAAATCCAAGTGTAAAGAAACATTCTTTCCCGACGATCCATTTCGCGAGTTGAAGAATGAGCCATTCGCTCTTCGAACCAGGAAAACGATTAAATATTTCATTCCCATATTCGAATGGCTGCCAAAATATAACTTTGGTCTGTTCAAGTATGATCTTCTTGCCGGTATCACCATTGCCACCCTTGCAATACCACAAGGCATCAGCTATGCGAACCTCGCCAAACTTCCTCCAATTATTGGCCTTTGTAAGTTTCAATGGCTCTTTCATTATATTTTCAATATTCTATTGCATGTTTAGCACGCAGAATTAGATCGAGTTATACCATTATTATGACTTCATTTTCATCTTCAATACTAAAAAAAAATTGACTTGATAAGATCCAATTGTTCCTTTTATAGGTGCATGTTTAGTACGCAATATGAAACAGACTAGGTATAAATGTTAATAAAGAGTTGGCTATGGCCCAACAAAAAACTTCTCCAAAATTTTCCTTTTTCTTTTACTTCATAAAATTGGCCCTAAAAAGTTCTAAAAAATCTATTAGTTATAAATTTTAGTCCACCCTAAATTGCTTTCAAGTTACATGCTAGTAATAGTTATGATTGACTAGTAAATAGACAAAATTGTTCTTTAATAGCTAATCGTATCTATTATATTACAGTCTACCTTATCAAACAAGCAAATAAAGATTTCGGCCAATTGCTCTTTCAACTTATAGAATGGATGTTTGTTACACAAGGACGTGATAATTTTAAAGAGTATCGTTACTACTCTCCAAGATCAATTGTACAGCCCACGTTACCAAACGAGCAAATAAAGTGCTAGATTGACTTGGAGTAACTTAATAGATGTAATTTACATTCTCCAATTTTGTGTGTGGTGCAGACTCAAGCTTTGTGCCCCCTCTTATCTATGCTGTTTTTGGGAGTTCAAAAAATCTAGCAGTAGGAACAGTTGCTGCTTGTTCATTGCTCATAGCAGAAACAATAGGGGAGAAAGTATCTCCCACTGAAGATCTTAAATTGTACCTCGGTCTTGTATATACAGCCACTTTTTTCTCTGGTTTGCTTCAGACCGTTATGGGAGTATTAAGGTAATTAATAAAGGTTATGAACATTTTTTTACTGTATCGCGCCGTGTCGTGTCTAATTTCCGGGTTTCGATTTCCATGCAACTTAGTATATATAACGGGTGTGTTTAATTTTGGCTATGCAGACTGGGCATTTTGGTAGATTTTCTTTCACATTCAGCTATTTTGGGCTTCATGGGGGGTACAGCACTACTCATCTGCCTGCAGCAACTCAAAGGAATGCTTGGGTTGCATCATTTTACTACTAAAACTGGTGTAGTTCCTGTTTTACATGCCGTGTTCAGCCATAGAGACGAGGTTTACATACATACACATATATTTATATTTCATACTTTGTTACAATTTGATCGCTCTATTTATCTTCATTTAATTTGAAGGATGGACAAATTGACGTGACAGTTTAGTCGTAGTTGAGTTGAATTGACTCGTCACCTTTTACAACTAATGAATATGAATTGAGTGACCAAATTCAACAAAAATTATGAGTTTCATACCAACTTAATTAAGCTTCTTGTATAAGTTACTAGTAATAAGATTAAATTTTCGAAGTAACTTATTTATTATCAAATGTGACTATTATTTCTTGCAGTGGAAATGGGATTGCTTTGTGATAGGTGTGATATTTCTTGTCTTCCTCCAAACCACAAGATTTGTGGTAAGTTAAAACACTTACACGAGTACATATATAAAAATATAATTTTGATGTGAATTAATTCAATTATTTGTGCTATAATTAAATTGTGTATATGCAGAAAAATAAGAAACCTACATTATTTTGGGTGTCAGCCATTGCCCCAATGGTGGTTGTCGTTGCTGGATGCCTTTTTGCTTATTTTACTCATGCAGAGAAACATGGCATTGCAATTGTGAGTCATCAAATATACATTTAAGTTTTACTTATTATTATATTTTCTTCTATATTCCTCAAAGATTGATGCGTTTGTCGACCCGACTTTGTATAATGAACACAGCTCTATTAGGACTTGGAGTTTCATTTTAAAACGTCAACATTATTAAGAGAGTATCACAAGTCCTTATATGTTAGTAATTATTTAGATTTTTATTTGATGTAGGATTTCTTCTTTAACATGAACTCGCAAGATAGTGGCTCGGTTGAGCAAACTAATCTTGAATTCGCGTGCTCATTTTTTGAGTTTTAATCGAATTGAATTGTTCGTTGGAATTTAATAGATTCTGATCTATATTAAGATTTTGGATTTCATCTTAAAAAGTCAATCTTATTAAGAAGAGTTGCTCAAATCCTTATATGTTGATCTATATTTTCATCTTTATTCGATATTGAATTTATCGTTAACAAACTCAACTTCGAAGGTTATTTTTAGAAGTTGAAAAGTATTTAAAATTTTTTTAGAACTTCGAATTATTCCCTCCTTATAAAATTGTTTATTCATTGAAGGTGGGTAATCTCAGCAAAGGAATAAATGATCCCTCTATTAAACTTCTAAACTTTGATCCAAAATATATATCTGCACCTCTAAAAGCTGGAATTATCACTGCTTTGATAGCTCTTGCTGTAAGTACACTGCCCATTTATTAAGATTAATTGTAACTTATTTCCACCTTTTATCAATAGGAATTGATTATTTGATTGATTTTTAAAATTTTTGTATTAAAAAAATTGTTACAGGAAGGGATAGCAATTGGAAGAAGTTTTGCCATTGCAAAAAATGAACAAATTGATGGTAACAAGGAGATGATAGCCTTTGGCCTCATGAACATTGTTGGATCTTTCACGTCGTGCTACTTAACCACTGGTATCTGTTTAATCATACTGTACAATTATTTCTCGATCACAGATCAAGTTAACATTCTAATGGAATATAAAGGACTTATAGGGGACGCTTTTTATTACGTTTTTCTCCAAAAGGGATTTTTTCTTAGTAATATAGAAATATGATTTTACAGGGCCATTTTCAAAAACTGCTGTAAATTACAATGCTGGATGCAAGACAGCAATGTCAAATATAGTAATGTCAGTGTGTATGCTGCTGGTGCTTCTCTTCTTCGCGCCTTTATTTAGTCATACGCCTCTGGTTGCACTTTCTGCCATTATCATGTCAGCAATGCTTGGGCTTATCGAGTACGAAAAGGCTTATCACTTGTTCAAGACGGACAAATTTGATTTCCTAATTTGCATCAGTGCTTTTCTGGTTGTTTCTTTCATAGGCATGGAAACTGGACTCATGATTTCGGTAAGAAATTATTTACTTTCTTGCATTAGATAAAAGGATATTCTTGAATTCAAGAGTCGTCGTCGTTTATTTCAGTACGTATTCAAAACAATAGTAATATATCTCACGAGATGATAGGGAAGCCAGCGCTCAAATCTCCTTGAATTGCGCCCACTTTAGCTTCCAAAATCGTGTCTATACTTTTGATCCATGCTTATATTTGTAATTTCTTAAATTATAGTCTAATTGATTTTATAGGTTACGATGGTAAATACTGAGTACCTAAGGGCTCATCAGGCACATGATGGCACCAATGCAGACACGCGAGTCTTGCACTGCAGGTCTTGACGTAGGGAAAAAGTTAATAAAATGTGGGACGATAACATCAACTAGTTAGACCTGCATGAGAGGGTGCATCAATTCAAAAGTTAAATAACTTCAAATTCTTTCCAAGAGTTTAACCTTTTAGACGAGTCGAATTAACTTGCACCAGTTCAGTTTAACTTTGGTAGACAGTAACAAATAATATAAAATTCAAAATTTCAACTTTTTCTTTTCTTTTCTTTTCAATATTGTTGTTCCACTTCATATAACAAACATGTTATAATTGTTTGGCTTATTTTCAGGTGGGACTAGCTTTAATCAGAGCACTGTTGTACATAGCAAGGCCTGCATCGTGCAAGCTCGGAAAAATACCAGACACGAAGTTGTATCGCGACGTAGAGCAATATCCTGGTGCCACTGGGATTCCAGGGATCCTAATTCTGAAGCTTGGTTCCCCTATCTACTTTGCAAATTGCAGTTACTTAAGCGAAAGGTTTTTTTTTTATAACCAAATAAATTATTACTTATTTTTGTTAATTCATTCTCTTAATTACTCATCTTTCATTTTTTTTTTTTTTTAAGTCACAGAATCTTCAGGAAATGTCATTGAATTTGTATTACTAGATTTGGGAGGTACGGTACTGAAATCATGTCCCCTATTTCCGACCATTTAGTCAGCCTAGCATACTAAACATGTCGTCAATATTTGTTTATTTGAGTAAACCCGCTAATAAATTTAATGAAATATATAGGTGTGACAGCAATAGACATAACGGGAGTGGAAACGTTTGTTGAAGTGAAAAAACATTTAGAAACAAAAGGAATCAAGGTAAAAGCACGAAATTATTCTCCTACACATTTTTCTCTAAAGGTCGTATGAGTGAAAATATGTTACCGAAAATTTCGAATTTTCCCCTTTTTTGCAGATGATTTTAATAAATCCAAGACGAGACGTAATGGAGAAGTTGATAGTTACTAAATTCATCGACACAATTGGGAAGGAAAACGTGTTTCTATCAACAGAGGATGCCATTGATGCTTGCAATTTTTCTCTAAATAGATCAAAAGAAGTCAAAGCAGAAGATTTGTAGGGCTTGAAAGGGTGATTTAAAAATGCAAGGCAAATTCATGTAAATTTTCCACAAATACAGCCTGTGGATTTATGAGAGCTTGACACGTGACAACACCAAAGCTTTACCTTTCAGGGTTGAAGGCCTCTGAATAAATTTGGGGTTTTGGGAGAGGAGTTAAAAGTCCAAATGGCCATTTTGTATAATATTTTTTATTGACCAATGAAGTTTAAAATTTTATCACATGATGGTCACCGAACTTATTACATCATTGTCTCATTAGTCATCAGACTTTAAAAGTTTTTTGGATGGTCACCAAATTAATCAAATTGTCACCGCATCAATCAGTTAATAACTCAACATTAAAAAGTTTGACTAACTCGATGATGTGACAAAAGAAAATGCTGTCATTACACATAATTGATGTGAGTAACCCGAAAATGCTCTTCCAAATAGCCTTTGTTTGATCTCCATTATTTTCAAAATACATTTTTCTCTTTCTTTCCAATCACACAATCTTCAATAAAATAATATTGCACGCAAACTCAAAATATTTTTCTTATTTTTTAACAACACATTTTTCATTAATCTACTATTCAAAAACACATTATTTACCAAATAATGGGGCTCAAACAAGGGCTAAAAAGAGCTTACCAAAAATGCAATTGAGTTTTAACATTTACTTATTATTATTATTATTTATATGTATTTTTATTACTTTTCTCATTTATCACATTTTTTTATGACCGTGTTTTTTTACTAATTTGTCGCCATCAATTAAGGATAATATTGAATGATGGATGAAATAAGGACTTGATAATTCGATGACCAATTGAAAATTTTAAAGTTTAATGGTCAACGGAATAAAAACTTTATAGGTTTGGTGACTATCCGATTTTTTTGAAGTTTAACGATCAATGGAATAATAATTTGAAAGTTCGGTAACCATCAAAAATAAATTTTAAATCTTAATGGCCAATTGAAAATATTGTGCAAAGTTCAATGGTCATTCGAAGTGTTTTTTACCTATCCATCGTAAAAATCCTTGTTGCTCTTTTTTTACTTCTTGTTTGTGTTGAAGTACATTGGTCGTGCTATTGGGTTTTTGATTAGTTGGCAAGTCTTCGATTTTAATGTCATCAATGTTATAAAAAAACCCCACCACTGAAATGATTCGTAAAAGTTATTATAGTCAAGAAAAATATTAACCTAGGTCAGGATGCATCGTAACTAAGAGAGTCATTACATTTAGAAGCTAGACGAAATGGGCCAACACGGGCAATATGGTGTATGAGCCGATTGGTCAGAAGACAAATGCTTCTTAGATTATAATTAGCCCCCTAACTCGGAATGGCATGTGATGGAATAGAAAAACTTAAGGAAAAAATTCACAATTAAAGCATTAACTATGCACAAGTTAAAAATCAGGTTTTAAATTTAATTAATGCAAAAATTAGGTATTTATTAATTAATTAATTATAATAAAATCACAATTATATAACTAATGATCACATGTACATAATCATAGCTCACAACTTATTTATTAATCATGTATTAAATAATTAATTGGTCACAGATTAATTCGAGATCACAAATCAAAATTTTTATGGGTCACATTTTATTTTATTAGTCACAGATAAAAAAAAATTTATAGGTCACAATTTATCAATTAATCAAATATTTTCAAATTTGTTGATCACAAATTATCAAATTTTAAGGTCACAGTTTATTTTATTAGTTACAGATAAAAAATTATAGATCACAATTTATCTATCAGTCATGTATTTTCAAATTTGTTGGTCACAAATTATTGAATTTTAAGGTTACAAGTAACCAA
Organism: Fraxinus cuspidata; assembly: GCA_903798385.1. Classification (NCBI taxonomy): domain Eukaryota; kingdom Viridiplantae; phylum Streptophyta; class Magnoliopsida; order Lamiales; family Oleaceae; genus Fraxinus; species Fraxinus cuspidata. The sequence continues at coordinate 7,646 of CAIGRP010012570.1, forward strand.
ATAGTGGATTATATACAACCACCACCTACACTACAGTTGTCGCCACCGCCTACCAAGCACCACCACTGCCTACACAGCACCACCACCACTACCAACACCATGACATCATCACCAACAAAATCGCCGCTACCAGGTCCAACGCCAACCACATAACTGTCGCCGCCACCACCAACGCCACAACATCATCGCTAACAAAACCGTCACCACCAGATCCAATAAAAAAAATCCTAAACCCGCCACCACCACCTCCATCCCCGTCGCCACCACCAGATCCACCACCATCCGTGTCGCTAACAACAACAAAGACATCACCACACCACAACCACAACCACCACCCACCACAAACCCGCCACCACCTCCAATCCCATCGTCGCTGCCAGCTAAGCCACCACCCCCACCAACAAAATCATCAAATTTGCCACCATACAAACACCATCCAACAATAAAAAAAATAAAATAAAATCAAGCAGAACCACGGGCAGCGGCGTTCACAACTTTGCTATCTCCAAGTCGTACCACCGCCCCTACTGTGCAAACCATGGGCCACAGAAAATCATCGGAGAAACGCCACAAATCGAAAAAGATTTCAAATCGCCGCCCTTGCACTTTCGCGCGCAGAGGCTCTGATCTCTTCATTAAGCAGCGCGGTGCTGCTTAAGTGGTGGCGACGACACGGTTCCCGCAGCGGGTGCTCTGACGACGTCTGACAGAGAGGAAGGCATGAGAAGGAGATGAAGAAGATGGAGAGGGAGAGTGAGAGTGAGAGTGAGAAGAATGAATAAAATTAGGGTTTGTAATTGGATTGGGTGAAAACATTTAATATATAATTATTATGTAATACCTGATTTTTGATTAAATAAAGTTTAGATCTGATATTTGACTTTGTAAACTTAAATCCTGATTTTATGTAATTTCCTCAAAACTTGAAGCATTAGTGCTATAGTCTGGTTATTTTGTGTGTGGGGGTTGGGGGCTAAGTTTGCTAAGAAGCAAGCTATCCTTGACCCGTTCGACAGCTACTAGCAAAAATCATCTCATGGTCTAAATCTTGTTAGGAAACTTGTTGAATAGATTGAGCTATTTAACTCCACGGAGGCATGGATCCAAATGAAAAGATACCTCATGCCCCTTAAGAACGTATACTAATCAAGCGACAAAAACTTGAAAACTAAAACTTGAAGGTGCAACAGTCTTAAACAAATTTGAGCAACGGAAGACAACTACTCAGTTTGAGGTACAAATAAATCAATAGATTATTTGAGTTATTGACTCTAAGTGCTAATTCGTCGAACCTTGCCAGGAGGGTGTGCAAAAGGCATATCCACGAAAATATTATCCCAAAAAGAATCCATCTTGCATATAGAAAATGAAATCATCGAGAGCAACCACCGATTACAAACACTACAATGACTACAAGTGCCACCATCATAACCCTACAAGGTAACACATTACCGTTCAATTCAAATTTAGTACATTATTCTTTTTCATAATCAATATAGCTTAAGCATTGAAATACCTTTGAATATTATTCATGCGTTTTCCGATATTATTTAGCGATCACAAAGTCACAATTAACCACTTATTTCAATCTCTTAATGAAAGATTTGTCAATTATATTTTACATCGGAAATATACAATTTCGTATTATATTTATTTTAAGCATACATATAATGATATTATAAACTGTCAAAAACATCATTTTCATGTCAATACCCCGCTAGCAGATATATAACTATTTTTGTTTCTAAAGTGAAACTTTCTTCTAAACATTTTCTTGCATAATTTCGGTCTAAAATTGACTAATTATACCAAAGTTAGAATTCAAGATGCGATGTAATTTATTTCTCTTTTTATATTTGCCAATATCACTTTAAAAAATAAAAAAAAACGAAAGCTATTTATGCAATGGAATCCAAAGTTGATATTGCATAAATAAATCAAACAAACCAAAATTAATTAATTATTAATTAAAAGATATAACTCGGCGAAGGGTGAATTCAAGAACCAAATCTGACTAAATGATAATTTTAAAATAGACTAGATCGTAGTACAATTAGAGTTCATCTTTTCCTTCATTTGAAATATTCAAGTTTCAATTCAGTTTATTTATGTTTGTCAAATTTCAACTATATCTCAATTGGGTCACTATACTTTAATTTATCTCGATAGTATCACTTAACTTCAATGTAGTGATAAGTTGGGTCACTGTGCTTTAATTTATGTTTAAATTCCACCACTCCATCAATTGTCGTCTTCCAAATTGATTGAATTGTTTGATAGACAATCATACCTCAATGGATTCTCCACGTAATTGTTGCGTGTTATGTCAATTTACCATTACTCTATGTCGTAAAATAGCTAAAATAAAAATTACATTTAAAACTTTATAATCTAATGACGTTGTCATAATTCTCATTTAACCAATGAGTTTTTCCTTGGTTGATTTTCAAATTTTTTAAGATTTGTTTATTTCACTCTACTCAGCTGGACATGCGAGCCAAACACAATTCGTTGGTTGGAGAATCAAGCTACGAGTCGACGTGGGCCATAGACTATGAGCTCAGCTCATATTGGGTCAAATTGAACTGGATTGTGAGTCATTCCTTTATATATTGAAAAATGTTACAACCTCCAATTTTTATAAGTTGTGGACCCTTCTTGTGGTGGTTGGAGAGAACCATTGTGGACCTGATTAAATTCTAGCATGAGATGTTCGATCCATTTGTCATAATTGTTGCCACGTAGTGATTACATAGAAGAGTTATTACAGTATGATTTTCAGTTAAGCAATTTTTGTTAGTTTAGGGAACGATAGATCACGGAACGTGATAGAGCAATAAAATAATTAGAGTATCAATCCAATTGAAATGCGACTAAAAGTTCAGAGGTCACAAATTAAATTTGACCAAATTAAAAATGAGATGATGATGGGCAAATTCTAGGAACCAAATCCGACTAAGGACGGCCACCAACCAATAAGGAAAAGAGTAAGACACGCAGCCTAATATGTCTGAATGAGTAAAAGACGGAGAACCCCGAGGGCCAGACGTGTGGGTCCCTCTTTCCAACCTGTTTATTATGGGACAATTCGGTCAATTCTTCTTCCCCACCATGTGAATGTGAATTCAAAACACACACTAATTATTTTAATATTGTATATTAATAATATGAATTATTATATAAAACGCTCAACGGCTAATTTAATTTAAAAATAATAATTTCTCTTCATAGATTACTCAGAGCATGTTTGCCTGTTCTTATATAATATGGGCTCCAAGCAAGTGACAAATGACTCATTGTATGTCCACGTATCATAACGAATATTTGCACCTCGACTTTAAGAGCATGTCCAACCAAAAGCCTTGTTCAAACAGCAACATTAAAAGTCTTTGCTCGATCTCGGATATAGATGTTATTTAATTGCAAAAACCCTAACACAATCAAATCAACGTGGGTTTCAGTATAGTAAAATCATGATTCCACATAACGAATTACTGACAAAAGGCACGTGCAAGAGCTAGATGATTATGATAATAAAGTGTGACTCGATCGATTATTTAATCAACAAAAAGAGCATATCGCAACATAGAATTAACGAGTAATCGATTGACTTTACTAGACAAAATCAAAAGGCAATGAGCATACAAAACGAAAAAAGGTGTGGCAAATGAACGTATTTGGTGGCAAGCCAACCCATCTCAATTCTCTCTGAACGGAGACAATGAGAACTATACCTCCAATTCTACTCCTTTTTATCGAAGCATTAGAGTACTAAAGACTAAGTAATTATTGAATTATTATCTATATAAGCAATTTATAAATTTATATTTTGATCGATAAAAAGGTACACTTTTCACTTACTAGCCAAATATTCTCATTTTTAGCTTTTTCAGTTTTTTTTTTTTGGAATTTTAGATTAGAAACTAATATTTCATTTTATGGTTAACCAAACACGCTCTTTACTCGCTGGCTTGCATAAAGTTTCTAAATAATTTATTAATTAAAAAATAAAGTAAATTTGGCTTTTCACCTTTTTCTCTATAGTTTATTCCCAAAGAATACTCATTCGCTCTCTCAAAAATCTAGAGAGAGAAACAAAACTGAAGGCGAAACTATCGAACTTAACGAAAAGTTTCCGACAACATCTGTTCATCCTCGTTCAGTATATCTATAATAAATTCATTCGCATAATCTGAAAGAATTTGTAGTAGATTTTGTAATCAGGGACTAATCGGAAAATGTCTTCACCAACGCCGGGAGCTGCGCCGGCTCCTACTTCACCACCAACTAATCCTACGTCGCCTCCGCCTGCGCCTCCAGCATCAACGCCGCCTCCAGCATCAACGCCGCCTCCTACTCCAACAACTTCTCCACCACCTGCAAGCCCAACTCCCCCAGCCACCTCTCCGCCACCAGCTTCATCCCCACCACCGCCGCCTTCCAATACACCTGCTCCAGTTTCTCCACCAACTCCTCCCGCCTCAACCCCACCTCCGACTAACTCCCCCACTGTCCCAACACCACCTTCTCCATCTGGGTCTCCACCCTCCCCCCCTTCGCCACCCACAGGTGGGAATTCTCCGCCGGCTCCACCCACTAGGAATTCTCCTCCTGCACCGAGCAGGAACACTCCCTCTCCGCCGGGTTCAGCAAGATCTCCGCCGTCGCCGCCATCACCGTCGTCTGGCGGTGGTGGAATATCGACGGGGACGGTGGTTGGGATAGCCATAGGGGGTGTTGTGATACTTGCAATTCTGAGTATTCTGTTTATATGTTGTAAGAAGAAGAAAAGAAGACCCCATGGTCCCCCAGATTACTATGTTCCTCCACCACCAACTGGGCACAAAGGTAAGAATATTTACATCAATTCTTCAAGATTTTTCAGTTTATTCAGAAATTCTTCGAGATTGTTTTGGAGCTGATTTATGTGCTAATGTTTATAGAAATCAAACTATGCATTATTCTTCCATTCAGAGATTGTAAATTGACCTTGTAGTAAAACATTAATTGTTATGTAATTATTTTAATCTATCTAATGATAATTTAAGATAAAAACTGAAGAAACCTGAATGTAAGTCCCAAGATGTTAAGATTGCAAGAATAATTGCTTTGAGTTTGAGGATATTTGAAGTCTTGAATCATTGGATGTATGAATATTTTCCAATGCAGTCATACAATTCATTGATTGTAGATTGCCTTTATAAAATTTAATCTTGGTTGCTCATTTTGGATATATATTGGTTTTCCTAGTCGATCCCTATGGCGGACAAGGTCAGAATTGGCAGAATAATGCGCCTCCACCTGCGGATCATGTTGTGACAATACCACCTAAACCTTCTCCACCACCTGCCGGTTTGTCAAGACCTCCTCACTCGCCCATACGTGCTCCTTCACCTCAACCTCCCCCATCTCCAGCTCCTTACATGAGCAGCAGCGGAGGTTCGGGTTCGAACTATTCTGGCCCCGAAACTCCACTTCCACCGCCTTCTCCCGGCATGGCTTTAGGGTTTTCTAAGAGCACATTTACTTATGAAGAATTAGCTATGGCAACTGATGGCTTCTCTGATGCCAACCTTCTTGGGCAAGGTGGCTTTGGTTATGTGCACCGAGGAGTCCTTCCGAACAGTAAAGAGGTTGCAGTTAAGCAGCTTAAATCAGGGAGTGGACAGGGGGAGCGGGAATTCCAAGCTGAAGTTGAGATCATCAGCCGAGTGCATCACAAACATCTTGTTTCTTTGGTTGGATATTGCATAACTGGGACCCACAGATTGCTCGTATACGAGTTTGTTCAAAATAATACCTTGGAATTCCACTTGCATGGTTAGTTTTTTCAACCGTTCTTATTCTGTCATTAAGTTTTGTTGACTTTAAAAACTGAAATCTTTTGTCACATTACTTTATGATTATGTTTGAAGTCTTGCAAAACTAACTCGTTTTTACCATATATCAGGAAAGGGGAGACCTACAATGAATTGGCCCACACGGTTAAAGATTGCTCTCGGGGCAGCGAAGGGTCTGGCATATCTTCATGAAGATTGTAAGTGCTAACAATGGAGAAATGGGTGTTAATTTTCTATTTTCTTTTAAATTTACTTTGATTCTAAATTAGTATTTTCTACATACAGGTCATCCAAAAATTATTCATCGGGATATCAAAGCATCTAATATCCTTTTGGATTTTAACTTTGAAGCAAAGGTGAAGTCCTTTATTTGCACAAGTTGTTCATACAATAGAAATAGATAATTTTGTTGGTTTAATTATGGTCATTAATGAATGACAATGCCATTTATTTTCTCAGGTAGCAGATTTTGGTCTCGCAAAGTTTTCTTCGGATGCAAATACTCATGTCTCCACAAGAGTGATGGGAACATTCGGGTATTAGATCTTTTACTCATTCAACCGTACACAAATGGTTATTGTCAAAGTATCTAGTTTGGATTTTGATTATCGTGTTTGTTCCATTTACATCGTCCTCCTGTGCAGGTATTTGGCTCCGGAATACGCATCCTCTGGAAAACTTACTGAGAAATCCGATGTATTCTCCTTTGGAATCATGCTTCTCGAGTTGATTACTGGACGGCGACCTGTTGATTCGAATCAATCTTACATGGATGATAGTTTGGTAGATTGGGTGAGTAGACACTTGCACAATGATGTCTCTCTCTCACTCCACCCATTCTTTGGGCCGTTCTTTCTTATTAGTCTCTTCACAAGCATAAATAAATTGTGTATTCTTGAAAAGAGAATATTAATAGAACGTATATGTATACAAATACAGGCACGGCCCTTGCTCACACGAGCTTTGGAAGATGGAAACTTTGATACCCTTGTTGATTCCCGATTACAAAATGACTACAATCATAATGAACTTAGTAGCATGGTGGCATGTGCGGCTGCTTGCGTTCGTCATTCAGCAAGGCGTAGGCCACGAATGAGCCAGGTAACTGCCTTTAACTTTAAATATTTGAAGAGCTTATATAAACCGGAGAATTTAAGCAACTATACCCAGGCGTTATTAATTTTTTCTGGACTTTAGGCGTTCTTTTACAACTTCTTAGACAGACTTTCAACAAAAATCTAATCTAAGCTTGCTTGTTCTCCTTCATTTGTCTGAATCTATGTTCTAAAGAAGTCGATATATTACAAATTTGGGCAGGTGGTGAGAGCTTTAGAAGGTGATGTTTCCCTGTCTGATCTTAACGAAGGAATTAGACCCGGACATAGTACCATGTATAGTTCTCATGGAAGTTCCGACTATGACACTGCACAATACAAAGAGGACATGAAAAAATTCCGCAAAATGGCCTTGGCCAGTAAGGATTACGCCAGCAGTGATCAGTACAGTAATCCAACCAGTGAGTACGGGTTAAATCCATCGGGCTCGAGTAGTGAAGGTCAACATACTCGAGATATGGAGATGGGACGGACTAAAAAGGACAGCCGGGGTTTCAGTGGCAGCTCTTGATGACAGATTCCTATTTCTCCGTATAAACCGAAACTACGACTTTTTCTAACATCAGCTGCAAGTTGCAACAAGTGCTGAGGTTGGCTTTTTTTTTTTTCCCTGAGTTAGTTGCATAAATTTGTTGTTTTCTTCCCTATTTTTATTGTTAAATATTTTTTTTCTTCCTAAGTGTATTTATTTAATTGTTACTTATATGACTATACAATTTAGTTCTTTTATATTTTGTTTAAAATGTTTGTCTTGGTTGAGTTGTTGACAGCTTATTTCTTCCTGGTGTTAATCTGTATGTCTGTACTTTGACCTTTGTTCACATTCCCTCTTTTCCTTTGTGACTTAATTGGTAAATATATAGTTTATATAGTACTGGACAGTATTAATGGCTCGTTTTAGGGTCTGTTTGGCAAGGCATTTTGCTTCTTGTAGAAGAATTTTTATTTGAGAAGCGGTTTTTGACTTTTCAAAACTCGTCAATCGGACCTTTGTATAGCTCCTAATATCATAATATATATTTGGTTTTTTTTTTTTTTTTTT
>CAIGRP010012576.1:0-35573 GCA_903798385.1 Fraxinus cuspidata
TTTAGAAACTCAAAAGGAAAATGTTTATCATGACTTATTGATTTAAAAAAATTCTTCATTGAAAGAAAAAGTTGATGACTTAACTCAAATTATTTATAAATTCACTCCAGGTATGAAGTATTTTGTTTTAATGCTTGGTGATCAAAAGTGTGTCTGTAGTAAAGGAAGAATTGGATATAAACCATCTTTAAAATAAAAATCTTTCAAAAAATCTATTTGTCAAAGTTTCAAACACTCATTTAAAAACTACATGTAGTTATTGCAATAAAAATGGACATATTACATATAATTGTCTAACCAAAACAAGGTTATATTTTGAAAGTAAAAATAAGTGGATTCGAGAATCCACTAAAACTAACTACCAATGACCCAAATTTGTATGGGTACCAAATATAAAAAATTGAATTATTTTTATAGGAACCAAAGAAGATGAAGAGCAAATGGTTCTTAGATAGCAGATGCCCAAAACACATGACCGGGAATAAGACGTTACTATCTAACTTTTTGATGGAGGCCAAGTTACATTCGGAGATAATGCAAAAGGAAAAATTATTGAAATCAGAAACATTGGTAATCATTCTTCTTCTTCTATTGAAAATATGTTATTAGTAGATAAACTCAAACATAATTTCCTTAGTATTAGTCAATTATGTGATAAAGACTATCATATTAAATTTGATTCTTCTAAATATCTTATTAAGGATTCTACATCAAAAGATGAAATGTTTATAAGAACCCGTAGCAAGGATATGTATATTATAAATATCGAATTTGAAAGTGATGAAAAATGTTTATCAAGTTTAAATCGTGATACTTGATTATGACATAGGAGATTAGGCCATGTTAGCATGGATCTTCTTTCAAAAAATTTCAAAAATTATTTTGTCAAAGGTTTACCAAAGATACAATTTGTTATGCTTGTCAATTAAACCTAAATTATATTCTTCGACCACAAAATCACTTCAACTACTCTACATAGATTTTTTTGAACCTTCTAGAACCACTAGTTTGGGTGAAAAACATTATGCCTTCGTCATTATCGATGACTTATCTAAATTCACCTGGATTCTGTTCCTAAACCTCAAATATGAAGCCTTGAATGCTTTCAAATATTTTTGCAAATAGGTTCAAAATAAAAAATGATACTCTATTACAACTATTAGAAGTGATCATGGGGGAGAATTTGATAATCTTACTTTTGACAAATTTTGCAATGAAAATGGATATGAACATAACTTCTAGACTCTTAGAACTCCTTAAAAAATTGTGTAGTAGAAAGGAAGAATCGCACATTGCAAGAAATGGCTAGAACCATGCTAAATGAAAATAGCATGCCAAAATATTTTTGGGTCGAAACCGTCAACATTGCTTGCTATACTGTAAATAGAATTTTAGTTAGTCGGAAGAAAACTAAAACCCCTATGAAATTTGGAAAAATAAGATTCCAAATATCGATTATTTTAAAGTTTTTGGGCGTAAATGCTTTATTTTAAATACAAAAGAATATATGCATGTTATTTTTTTATGAAACTAATCCTATTGATCGTGAGAAATATATTGGATTACTACATCCTAACCTGACTCCCTTCAAACAAATGAATATTCAAGATCGAAGTAAGGATGATCCAAAAGAAGAACAAAAGGAAGAAGCAAGCGTTCAACCAACTGAAGAAGAACCAACTGAAGAGTTAAATGATCACACTCTACCAAAAGAATGGAGGTTTGTTCCCTCTTACCCAAAAGAACTTATTTTTGGTGATCCATCCAAAAGTATTACAACTAGAGCCTTTACTAGGAATCACCTAAATAGTTGTGTTTTCATCTCACAAATTGAACTAAAAAATTTCAAGGAAGCCAAGTTTGATGAGTTTTGGATTCCAGCCATGCAAGAAGAACTAAACCAATTTGAAAGAAATCATGTTTGGGACTTAGTTGTTAGTCCAAATAATCAAACCGTCATCAGTACAAAATGGGTTTTTAGAAACAAAAGATGCGAAAATGGGATTATTGTGCGTAACAAGGCTATATTAGTGGCACAATATTACAATCAAGAAGAAGATAATGATTTTGAGAAAATCTTAACATCGGTTGCTAGATTAGATACAATTCGCATGCTTCTTACATTTGATTGTTATAAAGGATTTACTCTTTATCAAATGGATGTTAAAAGTGCATTTATAAATGGTTTCATTTAAGAAGTTTTTGTCGAGCAACTACCCGTCTTTAAAGATTACAAGTATCCGGACTATATTTTCAAATTTAGAAAAGCTCTTTATAGTTTAAAACAAGCTACAAGGGCTTGGTATGAAAGATTGAGCAAATTTCTACTTTCAAATGAATTTTCAGTAGGAAAAGCGGATACTACCCTATTTGTCAAAACTCAAAAGAATGATATGATTATTGTTCAAATCTATGTTGATGATATTATATTTGGTGCTAATAATATCCACCTATGTGAAGAATTCTCAAAACGCGTGAGTATGGAATTTGAAATGAATATAATGGGAGAACTCAAATTCTTCATTGGTCTCCAAATTAACCAAACTAGAGATGGTATATTCATCAATCAAAATAATTATATATTGAACATGCTCAAGAGGTTCGAAATGGATGGCTTGAAGCCTATAAACACTTCCATGAGTACATCCATAAAATTAGATAAGGATGATCAAGGTACTTTCATTGATGTCACAAAATATTAAGGTATGATCGGATCCCTTTTCTACTTAACTGCTAGTAGACCTGATATCATATTTAGTGTGTGTTTATGTGATAAATTTCAATCAAATCCTAAAGAATCTCATCTTAGTGCCGTAAAAGAAATGTTTAGATATCTTAGTGGCACTAGAACCTTGGGGCTTTGGTATCCAAAAGGTACTCATATTGATCTTCTTAATTATTCGGATGCTGATTGGGTTGGTTACACAATCGATCGCAAAATCACTAGCGAAACTTGTCATTTTCTAGGCTTTGCACTTGTGTTGTGGTTTAGCAAGAAACAAAATTTTATTACATTATCAACTATCGAAGCCGAATACATCTCAGCCGCGAGTTGTTGTGTCCAAGTGTTATGGATGAAGCAAACTCTTAGTGAGTATCACCTATCATTTGATCATACACCTATCATGTGTGATAACACTAGTACCATAAATTTGTCTAAAAATCTCATCTTGCACTCTCGAACGAAACACATTGAAATTAGATTTCACTTCCTAAGAGATCACACACAAAAGAAAGATATTGTGTTAGAAGTTGTGAACACGGAGAATCAATTGACTGATATATTCACTAAACCTCTTGTATTTAATCGATTCTCACATATTCGACGAGGCTTGGCATCATTGATGAATCGGATGTACTCTATTAAATTATACTATGTGTTCATATATATTTTACTTCTATATGTGGTACTTTTATTCAATTTAAAAAAGGGGGACCTGACGAGTCAACCGGACGTCCAATAACCCCGTCCAGTTTGACAGATGTTTTCAACTCTACCAATCGGACGTCCGGATCATGAACCAAACGTCCGATAAAACATGGATTCAAAACATAAAATCGCGAACCAGACCCATTTCTCATTCCTTATCCATTTTTCCCAATTTTCTTCCTAAATCCCATCTCTATTCTTCATTCTTCCCACTTAAATCATCAATTACTCCTCCAATTCAAAAACTCATTACCTATACACTTCAAATTCTTTCAAAAATCAAACTTTCATCCACGTCATTCTCTCAAAAATTTTGAAACCCTAAATTTTGGTACATCTTTCTTCCTTGATTCTTCTCAACCTTCTCATTTTTCTACAATGTCAGGGTCCAAAAGAGCGAGCAAAAGACTTAAAAACAGTGTGAGACCACGGTCTCCACCACATTCATCCGATGAAGAATTAGACATGGAACCCGAGGTGTCGGCCACTCCATTTAAAAAATCCCTTATTTTAATAGGTAAAAATGTTGATTTTTTCAATTTTACTATTGAAGCACCCGTATTTCATATAGAAGAGTATTTTGAAAACATGGTGTATGTGTTTTTGCTACTCTAGAAGAACATGCGTATACTCGCCTTATGAAAGAATTTTATAAAAACGTGGTTATTACTCCTCACTTGGATGAGATTTCATGTTTACTTAAAAATTTTCGTATCACCATCAACAAAGCTAGCAGTCGTGATATTCAAATTTTTCTTTACAAAATTCATCCCACTTTAGGATGGTATGACCCTTCCAAAGCATGTCGTCGGGTAACCGGGAAGAATTTCATAAACATCACAAAACTGAGTGCAAATGAATTAACACTTCCATGTAAAGTTTTACAAAATATCATTGCACATGTCATTCTTCCTCGAAAGGGTCATCGAGACGAGGTGAACTTTTTTGATCTTTTTATTCTCGATTCCTTTCTTATTGGGCAGAAACTAGATTTTCGAACTATTGCATTAGGTTTCATGAAACTTGTGCATTCCACGCTTCATCTTAAAGCTTTACCTTACAGAATGCTTCTTACAAAAAATTTAAAACATTTTAATATTTCACTACACAATAAGACATTTGTTAAACTTTGCCCTACCGACATTATCAACATCTAAACCCTTAAACGAGTGAAAATAGTAAAAGAATATGTCAATGGGTGGCACACACAAAAGGGTTCGACCCCACCTCATGACCATTGACTCTACCATTTGAAGGTGATCAGGATGACAATGCTGATGATATACCACAAGTTCCGCACCCTCCTTATGATATTCCTACCTCTAGTGCTCCTCATTCTTTGACTGGTGACTTCACATTTATCGAGGATCACTACAATCTTCTCAATGACCGCATCGATTCTCTTACATCATCAGTTGATGGCCTTGGTGGAATGCTTCAGGAGTTGCAAGTTCAATAGGCCTCCACACAAGCTCAACATGATGACATTCAAGCCCAATAGACAGTAATGCAAGCTCAGTAAAATGTCTTCTACGCTAACTTCTATGCACATTTTCCTCCACCGCCTCCTCCGGAGCCGTAGTCATAGCTTTTGTTGCTATTTTGAATATGTAATTATGTTTCTATGACTTGTCTACACTCCTTTTCGCTTAACTTATTTTCTTTATGTTGTTGGTTTTTTGACATCATTTCGATATTATCTATGATTATTCTATGGTTATTTCGCAATCCATGTTTTATCTAATGGTTTATGCTTATGCTAAAATGGGGAAAATGGAGTGAGATGATTATGCATGATTTGATTTCATAATAATATGCTATGCTTTGAGTATATGAAAAAGGGTGAAAGAGAGAAAATCATCTATATACCTTGATTGTATGGCTATTAATTTGTAAAAGATATGGGGAATACGAAGTGCATGATAAATTTATAATTTATATTCCTATATCAATATGATATCAATTGTTCAATTCTAGCAAACCATCTTGTTTGTTATAATAAAAAGGGAAAAAATTGTTGACCTATGGTTGATCTCGTGCTTTGATTATAACAAACAAATTGTCTTATCTCTAACAATAGAATTAAAGTCCTCATAACTATTGTAGTCAAATTGATCAATTGAATACAAAAGGATTGCTACCAAAAGACTCACAGCTTACGATCAAAGAAAATTAAGATAAAAGCCGAGCAATCACATCAAATCAATCGAAGCATTCACGACAAATCAAGCATTCTTTTGAAGATGTTAAGTTTAGATGCTTTGAATTTATATGTAAAGGTAAAATATTTTAATTCTTAGCAATGAATCACTAAAAGCTCGAAAGCTAAATTTTTATGCACGAAATAAATATTTCATAAAAATGCTCGCATAAAAATTATTTTCAATGTGACAAAAATCTTCACTTGATTTTTAAATGTTTTACCAATGACACTCATTTTAAAAAGTAAGTGAATATGTTTCTCAAAAGCTTACTTGTTAAATAATCAAGAAAAGAAAAATCCAAAATTTTCTGTCCTAGTGGACGTCTGGTGAAGCTGGCGAACGTCTGGTGGCCCAATGATCAAATTTTTAACTGTTCTGATTTCTAACCTACAACAGATAGTTCAGTCGTCCGATTCAGTGGCAGACGTCCGGTGGGGTCGTCAGGTTAGCCAGAAGTTTTGGTGTTTTGATTGCTATAAATACCACTTCACTTTACATTCAAAACAACATTTTTAAAAGCAATTATCTGAGATATTCTTGAGCAAAGCTACTTTGATTCATTTTTATCAAATCATTTATTTTGAAAACTTTTGATTAAATTAACTTTTGAAAATTATTTTACTCATCAAAATTTTTTTTAACCTAACATTTGAACTTCATTCATTATTGTACATTAAAGTGCTATCGTATTTCTCTATAATACTTAATTTGATCATATCATTTATTAAGAGAGAAGTTTCAATTGTAAAATCACTCTTCTATTTAAATTTGTGGGTCGTGTTGAGGTCCTGTAAAACTCAACGTTGTATAATGATCGATGCTCCTTGTTTGTAAGTCACTGAAAGCATTGTAAAGGGTTGGATTGCATCATAAGTCAATTAACATAGTGAAAAGGCATTGCTCGTACCGGAGAGCTCGGTAACGGAGGACGTATATCATTATTTAGGATTGAACCTCCATAATTATATCGTTTGCATCTCTCTCTCTCTCTCTCTCTCTCTCTCTCTCTTACTTATTGTATTTACTATTTGAATTTATTTATTTTGTCCGTACTCGCTTGTATTTATATTAATTTTGCAAAAAAGTTTTAAATGACCAGTTTACCTCCCTTCTTGGTTAGCTATTCTTGTGCTTTCAATTTTGATTTGATTGAGTTCGAAACTTCCCAGAGTTTATTCGGTTTCCAACCCACAAGAACCATGTTTAGTCCCTTCTGGGCCAACTGAAAAGCAAAGGCTTTGCCTATACCGTCAGTATAGCCTATGAAGAAAATTAGGGTGAAAAATGCTCAAATTCATCAATGGTTTCAAATAGAATTCACCTTAACATAATTCTTATGCATCCCAGTTTCAAGATCCATGGTGGGAGGCTGGAGTTCTTAAAATCCCAAGAAAATCGTTTCAACTGTAAATTCAATAATTTCAAGTACGACCATTTTCCAAAGGAAAAAGCTTGAGTACAGGGTTTGTCTGATTGGCAGCTTTTTTTTTTTTTTTTTGCTAACAACCAATGAAAAATTGATAACTCTATATCTGTAAAAATTCTATGAGTTACTTTGTAAGTGTAGCATGACTCTTTTCCAAATTACTCTCCCTCGTAAAGAACTTTCAAGGAAACACAAATTGACACACAAACATACATACAATATGACAGACTCCAACTACATAATCACATTAATATAATAATTTATTTGGATGGTAACCATATGGTACACACCGACACAAAAGTTCGGCAACCTCCAAAGAAAGGACAAATGAAAAACCACAAAATAGTGTTATCAAAAACCTGATAAAGAGAAATAAGAACTTTGTATCAAAGTGCAAAATAAAGTTTGGGATTGTGCATTGTGAAGAAAATAAAATTTTAAAGATTGGGATTTTAGATGTCACATATAAAAAAATTGGGTATAATCTGCAAAAAAAAAAAAAAAAATTTAGGTACTGCAACTGTAATTATTTATTTTTAATTTTAACATTTTTACTATTTTTAATGGCAAATCTAACGAATCTTGACGTCAATGATATTTTTTGCACAAAACGTTTCAAACGGGTGGAGGTGTCTTCCATTTCCAATAGGTATAGAGATATATCACACAAGGACAAATTTCTAGGTAGGTTTTCTGCTATTAATCATTTTGGGAATCATGAGGTGATACGAATATATCCACATTATTCCAAAATAATTCTTAATTAAAGTTATGATATTTTGTAGGAAAGATAAATTGATTTATCACCAAATTTTTTTTAAAGATTATACAAGTTTGATATTTTTGAAATTGTATTTCTAAAGTATAGTAGGTATGAATTTTTCCTATAATTAAATAGTTATCGATTTTGAAAAGCAGGATGAGCCTTTTTCATGGGCTTATATGTTTTGACTTCTTTGAAGTGGGCTTTAGCAGAGTTTAATTTTAATAGACTTGAGTGGCTAATCATTTGGAATCGATCAGGTTTATTTTATTTTATTATTATTATTTTTTAATGTCTACAAAGTTTTCATGTGAAAGTGGTTTTTAAAATTATATTTTATGCACTCATTTTCAATTATATATTATTTTCTTCTCGTTACTTTTTAACCTCACATTCAAAAAAAATAATTTTTAAAATATCACTTTCGACAAGCACTATTTTTTGGTATTTGAATCACATTTCTCAATTAAATTATTATTATCATTTATATATTTGTAATAAAAACTTTATGACACCATTACAAGATATGCAAGGTAAAAAGTGAATAATAATATGTGGATCCATAAAATGTAAAATAAAAGTATGTTTGATCAATTTAAATTTAAATTTAAATTTCGTAAAGCGTCCATCGATAAATGAATCCTTATATAATTGTTGTAAAATAAGAAGTAATGATTTACCTTGCATTGACTAACATAAAATCAAGATTCCTTGAATATTCTTTTCCAGTAATACGTGAAATATTTCCATAGCATTTTTATTCATCTGTTTCCTAATATATTAAAGAGGAAATTACAAGAATTTGTTCAATGTCCATTTTACGAAATTTTAGTTCAAAATACCATTGTTAATAATTTATAATCACACTAAAGACAAATATATGCATACAATTAAATATTTTGTTGGCCAATAAAATTTTGACGCATAACATACTCTACTTATTTCAAAAATACTAATATCAAATCACAATAAATGTTATATATCTCATTCACACAAATATAAAATATTGAGAACTATATTTCAAACATCAACAACTTTATGAAATGTAGAGAATTTTCATTTTTGGAATGAAATCTCATTCTAGATAAATAAAGAATCAAGATGAATATGGTTCAATTATCGATAACGACTTTTAAAATATCGAAAACGTCATTTTAATGTAGCTTCTCATGGAAGCTATTTATGCTTTTTGAAATTCATGATAAATTGAGAAAAAAATTGCTTCATTTTTCATTAAAGATAAATAATTTAATACTAAATTTGACCATTTTTGCAAGAGTTGACACTTTTTAATTGAATTAGCCATTATTGTAAATTCCCTTATATTGGAATCCAAATCAACATCCCTTTTAACGGTTATGATTGACCACTAACAACCGCAAACTGACAGGAGGAAAAAAATCAATAACAATCCCGGCCAGATTTGAAGGATTGAAGCTAAGGGCTTGAATTCTCTCTTCCATTCAGACACACATACACAGAGATTTTGTGTTGTGTTTCCTTTTTCCTTTTTTTCGGACATGAGCCTCCTCCGAAGATTTTCCCCTCAAGTTCAATTATTTACAAAAAGGTCCTTCAAATCTCTGAAATTTCCTGGTGAATCTCTCGATGAAATGACCTCTCCTTCTCTCATCCATGGCATTCACGTTTTCCATTGCCCAGTAAGTCTGGTTTTTATATATGTTTTTTTATGAAATAGGGAATGGGAATTTGAATTTATGTTTTTTTCAAAAATTAGGATGCGGTTGGAATTGTGGCAAAGTTGTCGGAATGCATAGCTTCAAGAGGTGGCAATATTCTCAATGCTGATGTTTTCGTGCCAGAGAAAAAGAATGTCTTTTACTCAAGAAGGTTCCCTCTCTCGCTTTCTTCGATGTTCTGGTGTTATGTTGATATTCTGGGTTTATGTTAACTTTTTAGTTTGACTCGTGCTATTTAATCTGCTTCTGAAGTTGTAATATAGCAGAGAAATGGGTAATTTTGTGAGTTAAATATTAATAGTTTGCATGCCAAGTTTTTTCATCGATGATTGTGTCTTTGGATTTAGTTAATTTACATTATTGTCATGATTAAGAGTAGAACCTGATAAGGATACAGTATTTCTCAACTATGGATCCTTATGAAGATGAGGTTGTCGACTGACTAAATTCAGGTTTTCTTTCTGAAGGCTGTGGAGGGTTTTTCAAGTTTTAAAACAATCGGTTGGGGAGTAGCAAGGCTAAATTTCTGGGCTGTTCTTCTAGGATTATATAGATATATATGTATCAGCAATATAAAATACGCACTTATAGATTAAACAAATACTTCAACATCTTTGATATGGGATCTTACATATGCACATGTTGTACATGCTTGTCTTTTGTATGTCACTGGTTCACTCAATATATCAAACTACTGAAATTTCTGTGACCTTTTTTCTGAAGAAATGTTATTTTGCATCAGAAGCTTTAGATATCCAGTGTTAGATAGTCCTAGTGTATGTCTGGAAAGGTGTTTATAAACATGAGTAAATAGTTATGGAAAAGTGGTTACTACTTGTGGGTCCTATGAAATATGTGGATAAAAAGTGATTTGACTGAAGGTGATTTTTCACCGAGGTGTTTATGAACACCTACAAAACAATGAGCCAAACATAGGTGCATTGTTGTTTGGAACATGTTAAAGATTAATGTACTATGTTGTTTAATCGGGAACATGCTTTTAATATTATTTTTATGCAATATAAGGACCAAACATGAGTCTCTCGTGGAGCATAACAAGAATTTTTATGACATACTCAGGTATAGTGTACTACGTTGTAAGATGTGCACACATGCTAAAGTGAACGACAAATGGTAGCACACATTGAGTCTTGTTTACGTGAACACACTCACCCATCTTATGTCCTGGTCCATTGCACTGGGGTTCTGGGACTAGCATAGAATCTTCCAAGTATAACACACACGCAGTGTGGTGTGTCCGCCTTTTGCATGCATGCAATGCTGTGGGTTTGTGTAAATATCCACATAGTCTGAGCATAAGATTTTTTCACTTGTATTTAGGAACTCATATACTTGATATAATAACAAAGCATAGTCGGGGGCAGCTCACTTATCCTATATGAAGCATTGGAAAACGCAATGGTGGAGAAAATATTTGGGCAGGACGCTACCCTTTTGATAACAACGAGGTGGAAAATTCTGCATTCAAAATGCTTAACATATAATCATGGATCAGAACTTGCATAAAATCTTGATGAAGTATCGCATTGCATTGGAGAAATTAGGGGTGTAAATATCCACATAGTGCAGTCTGAGGATAAGATTTTTTCACTCGCACTTATTTAGGAACTCATATACTTGATTTAATAACAATTTATAGAAATAGTTTAGTTAAGATCGTTCAAATAAATACAAAGTATTTTTCTACAAAGCATAGTCGGGGGCAGCTCACTTATCCTATATGAAGCATTGGAAAACACAATGGTGCAGAACATATTTGGGCAGGACCTTACCCTTTTGATAATAACGAAGTAAAAAATTCTGCATTCAAAGTGCTTAACATATAATCATGGATCAGAAATTGCATAAAATCTTGATGAAGTATCACATTGCATTGGAGAAATCAGGGGTGAGCAAAATTCCGTGGATCGGACAATCCAGCCAAATGGTTAAGTTGAGTTTCAAACAAAAATGAAATTTCAACTGTGTCAACGAGTACCAGCTGGTTCAGTCTAGTTCATTTAGTGTACTCATGGTTTGTGTGGAGAGTTTGTAAAGACAATCCTGGGTAAGGCCAGATGATTTATAAGGAAGATGAAATTGGATGAGAATGTCATTGTTGTGTGAACTGGAGAATGCTCCTCATAAAAACTCGATAAACTTTCCTCCAGACAGGCAGGTGTGGGTACTGAAGTTTGTTGTTTGTTTCTGGATTAGGCAGTTTACTAAATGCTTTCAAGAGAGATGATGTAGTGAGTTTTCTATACATACCTTTAGGATTTTATAAAGGTAAAATAGTATTTGTTTAGGCTTTATGGACTTGGAAGTGGGTTGATTGGGCCAAACAACTCTGCCCACATATTATTAAGCTCTGGGACAGAATTATTTTACGGTTAATTTCAATGGACCTTATTTAAGAAAATGGGATGACGTGTTGGGGTAATACTCCATGACTCAGTGACTGTTTATGGTCATGGAAGAGAAGATTTTTCTCCAATTCTGAGCACGTACATTAGCTGGCAGGCACACAAGCTGTAAACTTGTGCCCGTGGTTCAACTTTGAGCAAAGATTGATCGAGGGAGATTTATTAAAGCACAATTCAGCCACTTCAAACAAAAGAGGGGTGTACCTCAGCACATGGCAGGATAGTTAAAGAAGTCAAAAAAGGTACAATGATGCTCATGCATGGCCAAGTCCAAGTAATTAGGAGTAATGGTCATAAGGTATCATATAATTTGTTCAGGTACATGAAGGACAGAATGCTGCTACAGATTTTATTTGATAAGTACTTCTTTCAAATATATATATCAAATCATAATATATCACCATTTTTCCCAAGCAAAAGTTGGGGAGATATTCTTTACTATCTGCTAGATTTGTAAGTGTTCAATATTCTGTCAGTTTGATGTGATTTGCATGCATCCAGTTTACCTTGTTACATACAGAAAGGCTTACAATTTTCAGTGAATTTGTCTTTGATCCTGTTAAATGGACACGGATGCAAATGGATGAGGACTTTCTAAAGCTATCAAGGATGTTCGATGCCATGAGATCAGTTGTTCGGGTACCCAGCCTAGATCCCAAATATAAGATTGCAGTCCTTGCTTCAAACCAGGTAAATTTCATAACCTGTACTTGATTGCTTAGCTAAATGTTGTAGGACTGCAAAATATGTTGTTTTTCCATTTACTGAAGCTATTAATATTTGGTGCAGGACCACTGCCTTGTTGATTTGTTGCATAGTTGGCAGGATGGAAAACATCCAGTTCAAATCACCACCATAATAAGGTAACACTGGAGGACCAGAATTTTGTTTAATTTTATTTGGCTTTAGGGACAGGACGGCTGTTAATTGTTACGTACATGTCTAACAGCAATCATGACAGAGGTCTGAATACTCATGTGATGAGGTTTCTTGAAAGGCATAGAATTCCTTACCATTTTCTGCACACAACTATAGAAAACAAAAGAGAAGAAGAGATCTTGAATTTGGTTCGGGATACGGATTTTCTAGTACTTGCTAGATACATGCAGGTAACCGGAAATTATTTGTAGCGGGTTCTGTTTCTTGAGCTCAACAACAACAAACTTAAATTTGAGGTTGTGTTTGTTCAGACATGTGGTCATATGTGAGACTCGTGTAAACTGCTATGGAGTAATGATTTTTTTTTTCCTTTCAAGTTTATGGAAAATGGGGCCAAAAAATGTAATACAACCCTTTTTAAATGTACTTATTAGATTTTAGAACATATTAATATCTTTATTTTACGTTCTGTTTATGATAAATATTCCAATGTTAGGTGTTCTACATGGACACATAAATGCATTAGAAAGTTAAGATGACATAGAATATTTAAAATTTTCTGGTCTTTCTAGTCAATCCAGCACCATGGGCTGGAGAAGTGGCATTTGCCAGTGAGCCTGTCCAGTTTCCATTTTATAAAAGCTTAAACTCCAGAACTATCATGCAGAATTTGTTATGTTGATATTTGGTACTTGTCCACTTTCTTATAAAGAACTGTGTCATTAACATCACACATTTGCAGTGACTGTACTTGAAAAATATTCAGTTGATTGCTGCAGATACTCTCTGGGAATTTCTTAAGTAGTTATGGGAAGGATATAATAAATATTCACCATGGCCTGTTGCCCTCTTTCAAGGGTGGGAATCCATCTAAGCAGGTTCAAATTTTTTTACTGTTGTCAATTTATCTCTTCAGTTTTCGATTCTACTCTATGTTAGAAGAATGCTATTTCCATCTAAGTGTTAGTGTTCTTTATATCACTAGTTACATCTCTTTTTTACCTCCTAGTGTTCAGAAGTTTGAAATACAAATTTTATCCAAGTAATACTATTTATCATCATGATAAATCATGGATGACATATGGGAACCCATTAGCCCTCACATCTCTCTCTCTCTCTCTCTCTCTCTCTCTCTCATATAAATTGAAATGTCTAATCTCATTATTCCACATAAATTGCCACATTATCGATGATTTATCATCATGATGATAAATAGCATTATTCATTTTATCCACTATTTGTTATTTACAGGCCTTTGATTATGGAGTGAAATTGATCGGTGCTACAACTCACTTTGTCACTGAAGAACTTGATTCTGGGCCAATTATCGAGCAAATGGTATTTGTTCCAATGTTGAATGATGCACTTAATTTTCATCATAATTGACTTTTATTTATACTGAGTAGCAACAATTATTGGTTCTTGGAATTAATGGGCTCAGTAGATTACTACGTTCATTGATTTCGCTTATTTTGCAACTCAACTTGATTGTGATAGATACGAGGAGAACATATTGTTCTCGAGTTCTTTAGATTCATAACATTTGATTTATATGGATATTTAGTTTCTTTTAAGTCAGGCATGCCATATTTTATCACTAAGCATCTCATCTTCTCCAATAGTAATGTATGATCTACAGAGGTTATGTACCTGGCATTTCTTGTTCATTTGACGGAAACATTTTCAATCTTAGCATTCCTGATTAGAAGAATTCAAATAATTACAGGACCATGAAAAAGCACTTTGCAATTTCACTGATCTAAAATTTGTTTCAATAAAAATTTGGTTTTGAATTAGAAAAACGTGTGTTTTGAACTGCTAAATTGGCAGGCATTAGAGACAATGGAAACCATTTATAGAAATTTATTAGACAAGTATATAGAACCTTGTCGGTGAAATGACAGCTAGACGATGTTTCTATAATAACCTATATTTATGATATGCGGGGAAATTGCACATTAGTTTCAGCTAAAAGTTTGTTGAGAATTCCAGTGTGGTTGTCTATTAAATGTGATAGGAATTACCTCAAAACACCTCCCTTGAGTTTCTGAGTTCTAGAATTCTAGAATTACATGGTGATAAGTGCTACTCCTTAAGGATGCCGTAATATCGTCTTTCCTGCTGCAGGTCGAGAGAGTTTCCCACAGGGACAATTTACGGAGTTTTATACAGAAATCTGAGGACCTCGAGAAGCAATGCCTTGCAAAAGCAATTAAGTCATACTGTGAGCTACGAGTTCTACCTTATGAACGGAACAAGACTGTTGTATTTTAAGAACTGTTATAATGTGGGGATCAATCACAATGTATGTGCATTCATTTTACCCAAATTCACGTACTCTTATTCTGATCAGGTTACGTGAATTCCATTGCACGTATAAAATACAAAAACTATCTTCAGAATTTTTATGCTGATACATGAAATGATTTGTGGCTAACAATTTAAAGGAAAAAGTAGGAAAGAGGAGAGGTTGATTCATTGATCATGGATCTTTTAGATTTTCTAAACTTTCTCTATTTTGACAGATATTTGGATGTGGATTGAATAATTTGTTTAGTTTTTTTCGCATCGATGTAAATATACTTATTCTTGAGCTGAACAGGGGAGCCTAAATGGCCTTGAGGATGAGTCATTTTTGAATCATTATTCTTTTCATCTGGGATGATTTTAGACGTGGCCTATTCCCTTTGGGTATATAATCCTACAATTTCTAGGAATTTAAAACCTGATTTATTCCAAAAACTGTGTATTATTTCCTTTCATTTCAAATACATGCCTTGGTTCTTCATTTGTTTAAAGATTATTTCCACAAAAGCTTCAGTTGAAAAGAAGTCGAAAAAAGTTTATGCTAAATCATTGTCCGTGTAAGTGTTATGCTCCATGTCCAATCAACTTTGGATATAAACACTTTTAAGATATAATTTATGCATATTTATGGCAAGACCTATTATTTAATTGAATTAATGTTTTAATAAATTAAATAATAGAATCTTAAATCGTCTGTGGTCTATGTAATAACGAGACACGGATATCGTTATTATGGATAGATTATCAAGTGTAAAATTTCTTAGTTGTGAAGTAAGTAGTTAATCTCACAAACTAAAGTGTGGTGACACTTAACTGAACACGTGGATGTTTTGTTATAGAACAAAACATTTGAGACCCGCTGAGGAGATTTCATATGGATATCTGAGTGTCAGTGGTTAATCTCTAACGTTCGATAGTGAATTAATCATTTGACTTGAAGTCATCATAGTGCCTTATATGAAGATGGTCATACTTTAAAGACCCGTTGGAGAGATTCCACATGGATAACTATTTGTGTATCAGTGGTTAATCTCTAATGTTCGGTAGTGGAATTTGTCCATTGACTTGATGCTATCATAGTACCTTATATGATATAGTCATACTCTGGTGGTGTTGGATGTTGCTTTGTCAATGGTCGCTAATACGGCATCAATCAAATATGTCAAGAATTATATGAAAGTTGTGAATGAATAATAGATGATTAGTCACTCTCAGAAGTAAGAGTTTATAATCTAGAATTCATTCAGTTAAGTTAATAATGAAATCATTAGCCAAAGTGTTCTCATAAGTCGAAAAGAAGTTTTCGACTTATATTGACTTAAAAATGGGATGAAAAATATGATCGATAATTGAGATTACGCATATTCATATCTCGTAATTGATCGGATCATATTGACGAAAGAATTATAGTTTAATGATAAACAAATAAGTTTTATTTTGTCATACCACATGACATTTCTGTCATCTGTATTGCCCCACACACTATTTATGTCAATGTGGGATGACGAACATGAATTGGTGATAAATTAAAAGAGGTATTTTAATTTATCAATTTTTATTTGATTAAAATAATAATTCACGTCGTTAGGCATCGTAATAGATAACCTAATTGGTCACACATAAAAGGAGAATTAGAAGAATGAGACTAACCAATTAATTAATTGACAAGTGTTGGAAAATTAATTAATTGGTTGTTTGTTAATGACCCAAATTAATTAATTAGTTCATGTATCGAATTTAATTAATTGTATTAATTAAATATTGGATCGGGTTAAGTTTAAGAAACTGACTTAGCCCACTTGGACTTCTATTAATAGGTTGTTAGAGAATCTCCAATAGACTCTCTATTTTTAAAAAGTATATTCTATCATTTGAAGAGCATCTATAAATTTAGAGAATTAAAATTTTGAAGTACTCCAACAAACTCTTTGTATTTAACACTTGATTTTACTACTCCAAAGAAATATTTATTATTTATCTTTATCTTTTATTTTAATTAGTTTTTCTTTAGATTATTTTATTATTTTCCTACATTGAAAGTTGAAACACTTTGAATGCATTTAGTTATAGCAAGCCAAACTCAGTCTCTAAATTAAAATGTTAAATTAAAGATTCTTTTGGAGTTTAATTTTAAATGTTGACTCTTTAAAATAGAGAGCATTTCATGTTTAAAGAGTCTCTTGGAGTTTGGAGATGCTCTTAGAGTTTGAAAAAATATTATTATTCTTGCTAGCACAAAAAAATGAGAAACCATAATTCTCTCATTCTTGTTCCCTGTGTTGATTTTCATTGGAGGTTGGACAACTGTGGATTGTAAATCATGATTGTTCGTTTTCAAGATCAGCAAATAAGTTTGTAGAATCTACAAAAAAAAAAAAAAAAAACAATTTCTATAGTAGTTTCTTTCTAAACACAAAGAAGATTCTTGGTGAAAAATGAAAATTGTTATATTTTCTGCTGTGCATATTAAGTAAATTCCAAACAATGGTATCAGAGCATACTTTGTACTTTTAGAAACTGTTTTGTATCTTAGAACAGTATTGTTCCATTTTCTTGAATCTAACAATTTAGATTTTTTTTTCATCAAAAAAATTTCTTTGAAAAGAAAATAAAATTTTGGTTGAAAATCAAATCGAACTGCCATCACTGGCTGTAATGGCTGCAGCGCCATCGACTACAGTGGCGGCAGTACGCCGCGTCGTGCATTACAGCGGCACTTGTCGGACGTCACTACTACAATGTGACGCGTTACTGATTTTTTGTTGTAGTAGGGCGCTACCATACCAGGTGATGTACCCATTGGGAGACAGCAGCAGCGCACGGTCGTTACTCCATGTGAGCAACATCATTTGCCATCGGCGCTGCAGAGAGAGGGAAAATTTTTAGGGTTTTAGGATGGGTAAGTTGAGGTGGAGGCGGCCTCTGATACAATTTGTGAAATTGCAGGCCCCCTGCTTGCAATATGATTTAGGGGTCAATGTGCAATTATTAGAATACGGGCCTTTATGCAAATTTAGAAATATTGGGGGCTATAATAAAAAAATTCTAAATGGGTGAAATTGCAATTTTGAAAATTATTTTGAATTTAAATTTAAAATAATGTTTTAAATTAGATTTTAAAATATTTGACCTTAAAATTTCAATTTTGACCCATTTAAAATTGACAACTACCAATATTTTTGTTAAAATTGGATTTTAACTTAAATATTAAACTTTGACCCTAAATTGGATTTTATTATTTAGAAATTTTATCGTAAATTAAAATGTTAATTTAATTTAAATTAGAGTTTGACTCTAATTTAGTATTTAATATAAAATTTGATTTTAATTAAATTATCCACTTCAATATATTCTTGAAATTAGAGTTGGGCTCTAATTTGACATTTATTTGAAATTTGATTACATTATCTCGCACTGAATTTTTCTTGAAATTAGAGTTTGACTCTAATTTGGTATTTAAAATTTGATTTTAATTAAATAAGTTCGTGCATTAAAGAACTTTAATCTCAAAGTACTTATAGTTTGGTATTTAATTAAATTCGATTTTAATTAAATAGTTTGCCCAAAATTTTTGAATTGTTGTTAGACTATATTTTAGTATTTAGTTAAAATTTAATTTGAATTAAATAAATCGGTCATATAAACCTGCTAAATTAAATTAATCGATTAATTTGATTGATTAATTATTTAATTGTTCCGATCCATTTATTTAAATTAGTTTAGACGACATTAATCGCTAGAAACTTGAAATAGTTTTGCATCTAAGATTATATATTATATAGGAAAGTATTTATATGATGAATGTTTTATTACTTGATGATTATGGATTGACCATATGGATGTGTTGAATAGATATTCTTGTTGTTTTATGGGTCCGCAAGCTCTTTTTTTGGACATGCGAGTACGATGTAATTTTATTAGCCTACGTGCCAACTATTATATGATACATGTTGTAGCTAGATTAATTGAAGAAATAAGAAGAGGAGGAGACCATAGAGATGGAGCATTGTATAATTCAATGTTATATTCCCTAGGAATTGACCAACTACTCTTTATTATGGTTCTGGAAGACTAGATAGTAAAATCCATAATTGTCCACACTATTATATGTATATTTATTTGCATGCTAGATATATAATAAGATATATATAATTATTACGATGAGACCTTTGAATACAAACCCACTTATTAAAATATTAAGTCATATCCGTCATTATAGTAAAAATCAGAGTTTTCAATCGAAATTGTTGAGTACACTCAAAGATGGTTTTTTAGGGATATGTTTGACACTATAAAATTTTAAACATTTTTGAAAGATGGGTTTGACTTAACTACAATTTATTTTTTGTTGAGTACACTCAATGAGATATGAGATAAATTTTAGAGGTATGTTAGGCTAATACATAAGATATGTGAAGACAAAAAATTGTCAGCTTAATGATCTGATAATTGTATGTAGATACAATTAATAATAACATCTACCCATAAATTTTATTAAGAGTTGTTGAGTACACTCAAGTTTTAATATAACAAATGGGATTCTAGCCAACTGGTATTCTAGTATGGATTTCACAAATTTATGTGAGAGGGTCATAAATTTGAGTTAAATAGTGGGAGTATAATTAATTTAATAAAAGACAGTGTTAAATTAATTGATACATTCTATATATTATTCTTTTATTTTTCGTTATTTGCAATTATTGAATTATAAGTTACCATGTGTATTTGAGAGGCATACTAGATGCCAACAACCAAATCAAATTTTCTTAATTGGCACTGTAATCTAAAAATTGTTCTCAAGTATGAAAAAATTGCTTATTTTCTTGAGTAACTCTTTCCAGAGACATCAGCTGATAACTCAACAAAGGAAGATGTAGCTACTATAATAAACACTGTAATTATGATAGTACTACAACATGTATGATGCTTGCGACTATGTCACTTAAGTTATAAAAGCAACACGAGAGTATAGATGCTAACACATGATTTTTCATCTCAAAGTGATGAATAATGAAAAACTACGTGGAAAAGATATGAGATTTTCGAACAATTATACCAGTACATAATGGCAGAAGAATCTTTAATCAATGTTCGTGTACTGAGCATACGACAACATTGAGAAGTTGTTTTAATCGAGTTCAGTTATGAACCAAGAATTAAGTAGAGACTTGGTTCTACAATCTCTGCCAAAGAGTTATTCATGGCTAATTATAAATTTAACATGAATAAAATCAAAAGCACACTCATTGATTTACTGAACATGCTTAAGGCTGTTAAACTCAATATCTAAATTTATAGTGGGCAAATCTTAGTCATAGATTTCTCTAGGGAAGTCTAAAGAATGTTTTAGGAAAGCTACTAAAATGGCTAAAACAGTCAAAGCAAATAAGGACAATATCAAATCTAATGATCCTAATTATTATTTTGGAATGATAGATCATTGGAAAAGAAACTGTAAGGCTCATGTTTACTTCATTAACTTCTTGGGTATTAGGTACTAGTACTAGATGCGGATATCATATTTGTATAAATATGCAGAAAATAAAATAGAAGTAGATCACTATAGAATGGAGAAGTTGACCTACAGGTTGAAAATGAGCAAATGTTGCTACATTGCCTATAAAAGCATACTTCTTGCCATTGCTTTTAGGTTTAGTATTAGAATTAAAGAAATATTACTTTGTGCCCACTATTACCAGAGTATTACATAAATTTCATGTTTGGACATGAATTATTTTAATATTAAGGACAATTGTTGTTCCTTTTTATCTTGATAAAATATTAATGGTTATGATAAATTACAAAATGACATTTGTATCCTAAATATTGAGTATTTATGATGAGTATAGAAATTCAAAGGCGTAAAAATGATAATTTGAATAACACATATATTTGGCATTGCAGATTTGATCACATAAATAAGAATGCAATTCCAAAATTACATAGAAATGTATATTTGGTTCAAATGATTTTGAATCATTTGACAAATACGAAGCATGCCTGTTAGGTACAATGACAAAATCTCCTTTTACTTGAAAATGTGAAGGATCTGCACAATTATTGGGTCTAATATATAGTAATGTATGTGGACCCATATCAATTAATGTTAGATGAAGTTTCTCTTATCTCATCATATTTACTGATGACCATTTCAGAAATGGTCATATATATATATTTGTTGAAATTCATGCATGAAACTCTTGAAATGTTCAAGGGATTCAAGCTAGAAATAGAAAAACAAATATGTAAATGTATTCTCACACTAAGACCTGATCGATGTGAAGAATATCTAAAAGGGAGAATTTTAGATTATCTAAAAGAGAATGAGATTCTCTTGCAATGGATTCCTCCGCATACATTGCAACATAATGTTGTATTTGAAAGAAGGAATCATATACTATTAGACATAGTGCAATTAATAACAAGCCATACAAGCCCTCTAAAATCGTTTTGAGGGCATTCACTGATTGTCACGTGCTGCGCACTAAATCATGTCACATCTCAGTTGGTTGACAAAATTCCATACAAGTTATGGAAAGACAAAATGTTCAACTTATCTCATATTAAAGTTTGGGACTATGACGCTTATGTGAAGCATATTGAATCGGATGATCTTGAGACTAAAATCGTTAAATACATATTTGTGGGATATTCAAAAGAGACAATTGGATATCAATAATATAATCCCGTCGAGAAGAAGGTGATCGTCTCAATACCATATTCCTAGAAAATATGTTTACTCTAGGAGAGGACAGTGGGAGTAGAATAAATCTTGAAGCAGTTCAAGAATCCACAGATATAGTTGACCAAGTAGATGAACCTGAATCTAATCACATATCTGTTGTGAGACATACTCTTGATCAGGAAGTGGAGACTTTTAAGGAGACGATAGCTCTATGTAAATCTTGTAGGATCATTCGACCTTGTGGAAGTTGTGAATCCATAATTACCAAATTAAGCATTACTAATCGGGGAGGATAAACCTACTAATTACTCAGAAACAAAGTTAAGTATTGACTCAAAGAGATGTCAAGATGCTATAGAATTCGAGATAAACTTGATGTGTGTGGATAAAGTTTAGACCTTGATCGACTAGCCTGATGGGTAAAACTCATATGTTGTAAATGGGTTTACAAGAAAATGATCAAAGTGAATGGAAACATCCACACATTCAAAGTAAAGCTAATAAAAAAAGGTTATAAACAAAGAGAATGAGTTAGCTTTGATGAAACCCTTTAGCTTGTAGCCATGCTAAAGTCCATTCAAATTTTGCTTGTAATAGCTGCATATCACAATTATGACATATGGCAAATGGATGTCAAAATTATTTTCCTTAACGGGAACTTGCAAAAGGAATTGTATATGACACAACCCGGAGGATTTGAATCTAAAGAAGCCAACAAGGTATGGAAACTTGATCTATCCATTTATGAATTAAAGCAAACCTCTAGAAGCTGGAATCTTTGCTTAGATGAGACAATCAAAATGTTTGATTTTATGAAGAATGAAGATAAACTATGTGTTTACAAGAAGATAGTGGGAGTATTTTCGTATTCCTATTATATGTAAATGACATATTATTAACAGGAAACGACGCCTCTATATTTTAATTATTGAAATTATAGTTGTCAAATAATTTTTTTTCGTGATAAATATAGGAGAAGCAACTTGATATATAGAGATAGATTTAGAATATTGCTTAACTCATCCTAATCTATATAGATAAAATTTTGAGAAGATTTTATATGGATAAAATAAACTGAGAGTTCATGAATACACTGATG
This sequence comes from Fraxinus cuspidata, assembly GCA_903798385.1. Classification (NCBI taxonomy): domain Eukaryota; kingdom Viridiplantae; phylum Streptophyta; class Magnoliopsida; order Lamiales; family Oleaceae; genus Fraxinus; species Fraxinus cuspidata. The sequence goes on from CAIGRP010012576.1 coordinate 22,920, forward strand.
TCAACTTCAAGTCAGACAATGATGATAGCATATCTCAATCAGGATATTGATTTACTCTTAAGTGGTGTGTTATTAAGGTTCCAAACAGGAAACAATAGTTGATTCAATAATAGAAGCCTTATACATCATTGCTTTAGAAAGGAACAAAAGTTGTGGTATGGATCGGAAGTTCATCAATGAACTTGGAGTAGTTTCTAAGATTGTTGATCACATGCTTTTACATTGTACTAACAATGGAGCAAAAAAAAAATTGTACTAACAATGGAGCCATAGTGCAAGGAAAGGAACAAGGTCTCTTCAATAATCCAAACATGTGTCTGGAAAGATAATACAATGAAAAGAAGTAAAGAAAGAACGCATTTTCACAAGTTATTAAATTGCAAGTCCATTGACAAAGGGTTGTCGCAGCATAACGTGATTGTCATATAGACTCTTATGATATTATATAATGAGTGAGTAGGAGTTTGTAAGTGTTATGCCCTAGATCCAATAAACTTTGGACATAAAAACTTTAATAAATAATTGATGCATATTTATGGCAAGATCTATCATTTAATTGAATTAAGTTCTAGTAAATTAAATAATAGAATTCATAGATTCAAGTTTTTGTAATTTGTTAATCACAAGGAGTTGTGATTGTGAGATACAAATTACATATGACTGAATCTTATTTCATCCATGGTCGTATATAATAACGAGATATGGATATTGTTAGCATAGATCATTGCGTGTGACATTTTTTATTTGTGAAGTAAGTGGCTGATTTCACAAGTTAAAGTGTGGTGACATTTAAATAAACACGTAGATATTTTCTTATGGAACAAAACATTGAAGACTCACTGGGGGGATTCCATTTTAATAACTATTTGAGTGTCAGTGGTTAATATCTAACATTCTGTAGTTGGATTGGTCCTTTAACTTGAAATCATCGTAGTGCCTTATATGAGCACAATCATATTTTAATGATGTTGGATATTGCTATGCCAGGGTTGTGAATGAACAATATATGATTCGTCACCCTAAGATAGTAAGAGATTATGATTTATATTTTATTCAATTAAGTTAATAACGAAATCATTGGTCAAGGTGTACTCATAAGTCGAAAAAGATTTTTCGACTTACAGTTACTCAATTTGGGACGACGAATGTGAATTTGTGATAAATTAAAAGGGATATTTTAATTTATCGATTTTAATTAGATCAAAATAATAATTCAAGTCGTTAGATATTGGGTCACACAAAAAAAGAGAGCTAGAAGAATAAGACTAACTAATTAATTAATTGACAAGTGTTGGAGAATTAGTTAATTAGGTTGCTTGTTCATACACCCGAATTAATTAATTGGATTAACTAATTCATGGACCTAATTTAATTAACTAGATTAATTAAATNAGCCTAATGGGTCACACATAAAAGAGAACCAGAAGAATGAGATTTATCAATTAATTAATTGACAAGTGTTGGATAATTAATTAATTGGGTTGCTTATTAATAGGCCCGAATTAATTAATTGGATTAACTAATTCATGGACCTAATTTAATTAACTAGATTAATTAAATATTTGACCAGATTAAGTTTAATAGATGGGTTTAGCCCACTTTGACTTCTATTAATAGACTGTTAGAGTTTAAAAATTATAATACACATCATTGTTATTATTCTTGCTAACACAAGAAAATGAGAAATCTCAATTCTCTCATTCTTGTTCCCTGTGTAGATTATCATTGAAGACTGGACAATTGGACAGTTGTGGATTACAGATCGTGATTATTCGTATTCCAAGATCAGCAAATGAGTTCAGAAAATCACACAAAGAAGATCTTTAGTGGGAAATAAAATTTGTTTTATTTTCCACTGTACATGTTAAGTATATTCTCAACAGTGGTACGGGAGTCTACTTTGTGCTTGTTAGAAATTGTTTTGCATTTTAGAATAGTCAAAAGTTGATTGTTCCCATTTTTCTTGAATCTAGGAATTTCAAATTTTTTTTATCTTCAAAAATCTATATTTGAAAAGAAAATAAAATTTTGGTTGAAAATCAGGTCGGATGGTATAAGCAGGTGGCGGCGTCTGACGGTATGCCGTCCTTGACATCAATGGACTTGTATTGCCACACACAGATGCAGCATGCCTCATCGTACATTGCAGCGTCGCTGCGTGCGATGCTACATCGCACTGAATAGTAGCGCTCGTCGGACGTCACAGTTGCTGATGCTGATTTTTTGAATTTTTGCATGATGGAGTACTATCTCAGCACTGAGTTGAGATAAATGGCCGGAGAATGTACTTAGAATAATACGTTAGTCCTTCATGTGACTCTTGTATCAGTTAACAGAAGTCCACTATTCTGAACAAATCATTGATGCATTACTATGTTGGTTGCTTAGGCAAGTCGACAACAATGCACTCCACTTCGACCGCGGGACAAGGTCGCTAATTTCTCTATATTTGAGTTGTCTTTATGATTGGACTGAATATTATAAGCGATGAAGCAATGAGCGACAGTACTCAGAGAAATAATAGGTTGTACAACACATATTTTCAGGGATATGGGATAATGCTTCTACCGTAATTGACTGGCGCAATCAAGAAGTGCGACTACATGTTGGACAGATTGAAACCGGGATGTTCTATATCCTTAAGAACGTGATGAGGTGTCACAACAAAAAGACAGTGATTGACCTTTTTCATTTGGAGGTTGTTAACAACATCGATGTCTTCAACAACTATCCGTGGGATGGAGATATTTTGAAGACGCCGTACACATCTTCAAGGGGCCCTTCCATAACTACATTACTTATAGATTGTCTTGGCAGTGTAGGTAAATGTTTAACTTAATCAACGTTAAATTTTTTTATAATAAATTTATATATAATAATTGTATGTGTTGCAGATCTGGGCATGTGAAACTGTCCCCCTCTTAGGTACCCAGTTTGCGAGAAAAGGGAAGACGCATTGCCTTCGGATGCATCATTGGTGAGCATCCCGAGCAGACGGTTATCCATCGACAGACAATTATCAGTTTTCCTCGACGACCTTCAAGTGAGTATTATACATTTGCGATTTATATTGTACGTCATTTCAAAATCTTAGACATGATCGTCAATAGATGATAAGGGTCAGGGTTTTGAGCGTGAATTAGTCGTTCCGCATACTTAAGATAACCAGATGTCCGATTCTTTCCTGGACCAAGATTGAGTATATTAAATGAATATAATATTTTGATTACGGTTTTGTATGAGTTGGGATCTTTTAAATAAGTTATTAATTTTTAATGTTCTTATTTGTATAGGAGCGCAGTTCATTTGATCGACGATCACCTTCGCCCCGGATATCACCACTGCCGATGAGATCTTTTTTGCCCTGGAGATCTCATTCTCTCCCATCCAGCACCTCCACCATGGATTTAAGTCGTTATTTCGATGATCTGTATGTACGCTTGATTGGATTTATCAGAGATGAGGTAGGGGAACTCTGACGATAGTTGAGAAAAGAGATAGGCGTACTCTGACGAGAGTTGATAGATGAGGTAGGGACGTTGTGACGAGAGTTGGAAGGCAAGGTAGAAGATTTATGTCATGATGTTGGAGTGCTATGAGGCAATTTAGTAGACCTTTAAGATGAAGTTACAGGGCTATAAAGCGATATAGCAAGCAGACGAGGGGGTGACAGTTGAGGTGATAGAGAGGATAATGAAGAGAATGATGGAAAAGAGGTCACAAGGTGTGTCCCACTGTTGTGGACAAATGAGGGTGTATTAGAGTCATTTTTGTTATTAGTCAAGTAAGAGGGGATGTCCATTCTCAGGACATAAGGGGTGGCCCCGATGGTGACGAAAGATGTGGCAGAAGAGGAGAGGAGAGGAGGGAGGGGGTGGCCCCAATGATGGAGAAGGTGGCGATTCATAGGGTGAAAGGGGCGGCGGTCCAGGGACGGAGCGGGCACCGAAAGGGGTGGAGGATGAGGAGAGGACACCTATCATGACCGAAGGTAAGAAACGTGTTGTTGATGTGCCGTAACAGCTGGTCGACAAGATGTCGAGATTGTCAAGCACCTCCACCATGGATTTAAGTCATTATTTCGATGATCTGTATGTACGCTTGATTGGATTTATCAGAGATGAGGTAGGGGAACTCTGACGATAGTTGAGAAAAGAGATAGGCGTACTCTGACAAGAGTTGATAGATGAGGTAGGGACGTTGTGACGAGAGTTGGAAGGCAAGGTAGAAGATTTATGTCATGATGTTGGAGTGCTATGAGGCAATTTAGTAGACCTTCAAGATGAAGTTGCAGGGCTATAAAGCGATATAGCAAGCAGACGAGGGGGTGACAGTTGAGGTGATAGAGAGGATGATGAAGAGAATGATGGAAAAAGAGGTCACAAGGTGTGTCCCACTGTTGTGGACAAATGAGGGTGTATTACAGTCATTTTTGTTATTAGTCGAGTAAGAGGGGATGTCCATTCTCAGGACATAAGGGGTGGCCCCGATGGTGACGAAAGATGTGGCAGAAGAGGAGAGGAGAGGAGAGGAGAGGAGGGAGGGGGTGGCCCCAATGATGGAGAAGGTGGCGATTCATAGGGTGAAAGGGGCGACGGTCCAGGGACGGAGCGGGCACCGAAAGGGGTGGAGGATGAGGAGAGGACACCTATCATGACCGAAGGTAAGAAACGTGTTGTTGATGTGCCGTAACAGCTGGTCGACAAGATGTCGAGATTGTCGTCACAGTACATCATTTCTTCCTTTACGGCTGAAGCAAAGAGGAGGACGTTCGTGGATATAACGTACCCTAATCTCTTCCTAGAGGTAGACCCTGCCAAGTGGAAAGCATTCGAGACAGGGTGAGAAGAACTATGTCCGGTTAAGTATTTTATGAATTTAGTAAAGTACGCTAACTCGTCTATACTTCTTTTAACACTTTTTTTTTCAGAGCTAGCTACACGATAGCTCAAAGGACGATATTGGGTGCATAAAAGTACTTTCAGGATATCACGATTTCAGCAGCATGGCTCGCTGATGATGAAAGTCTAATATCGCAATTGTTATTCATTATGTATAAATAATTTGTTGTTTATACAATTAAATAACTCTCTATTTTTTTTGGTGTTTCCTGTTGTAGCACGTTGACCCGGCTATGGACCTGTTGCGAGATCGAGCTTAAAGATATCCGAAATCATTAGACATTCTTGATCGAGTCATATTGAGTACCGACTATTAACATTGAGCATTAGTCTCTCTAACTTATAGGGAAGGAGTACGGGGTGCCTAAATATATGGTCGAGTGGATTATAAGGATATGGAGCCATGGGCGGGTTGTACGCATATGTACATTCCAGTAATCGCGAAACAGGCTTTGTCGTGGAGATCGTCTTTGCTGATTCCACTATATATGTAAATGAATCCAATCATACATGTGTGACACAGGGTCAGCTCGAGCATATACTGGAGCCGGTGGCTATGATCATTCCTTTGATGGCTGTACACGCAAGGTGATTGTGTATGATAGACTAGCCATAGTACGGGACACGACGACGACGAGACAATTGAAATTGTAAGTATTTATAATTTTTTTAATCTGAAAACTTAGTTTTTAGCTTTACATTAACGAACTAACACATTATTATTTAATTGTAAGGATGATTGTGGCATATTTGCAATCAATTATATTAAATTTTTTAGTATAACATATATGGAACTACTTTAGTTGGTTAGAACCTACGTTTTAACCTCCTACTTTAATCGAACGCTAAACATATTTAAGTTAACACTAAGCATCATGTACATATAACAAAATAACCTTTTACATTTATAATTATTAAATTAAAATTCAGCAACATATAACATATAACAAAAAAAAAGACGTAAATATTTTTCATTTTATTGTTTATTTAATTGTGATATGTAGTACATTATATATTATTTAAATTATATAAAAACCAAGTATGGGGACCTAATTGCAACTTTCTAATAGTTGATTCGGAATATGAAACAGTGATCGAAGATTAATAGCGATAGATTACACATCTGTCTAATTGTTATTTAGGGAAATCTGACTTGTACAAACATGACGAGTATGCCTTGTTGCTCTGCATCTGACATAGCTACGTAGTCAAGGAAACTCTCAGTTAGATGATATTCTAGATGTATGTGGATGTCCAGGACCACGATGTTCAACTTCGGGTGGCAACAAACTAGTAATTGGGATAATATGGCCGGGAACATCCCACTCGACTTCATTTGGTAAAGGAGATACAGTCTCATCATACACTGCTCTCCAATAATCAGCCGTGTAATAAAGAAGAACATAAAGTTATCGTTATAAAGACTTTATACATAGCCTTTGCGACTGCATGCTCACATGGAAAACTCTCTAACTGAAATCAACTACAAATGCATGTGTTATCAATCAAGTACACCATGTATGCAATATTACGTGTACATTTCACGGGGAAGCACAACTCATTTAGTGGTTTCACATTTAACTTTCTTGCAACCTCTCTTGAAGAGTTTATCCTCTTCTGTCTAGACTAACACACTCGTACAATTATGTGATTTCGCTCGTCAGTCATGAAACCACTGTTGTAACTTTTTACGAATGTTCGCAATCATTGCGAGGATTTGTAACTCTCGATCCTTCTTGAATAATGTATTGAGAGACTCCGCATTGTTTGACATAATCATATTGTATCGATGTCCTATAAAATATGATCGCGCCCAATGTTCAATCCCCATTTTTATTAAATAATCCCATGTCAGGAATGATTTACTTTTTATTTCAACCGTGAACTTATTATACTCTTCAAAACTCTAAGCTTCTGCCGATCTCCTAAATAATGAAACGATGTCTTTTCTCCAATACCTAATCTTCAGGCTGCCTTGTATATGGTACATCTAATACCCATGATGTACCTTAGGAAAAAATTCAACGATACCATTTATTAGAATTGGACATGGTCCAATTCGATTCTAAAAAGAATCGAACTGAACCAGTATTTTCAGGTATTTAGTTAGTTGAACCGTCGGGTCCAAATTTAATATAGAATAGTTCGGGTTCAATTCCAGGGTTCTATACAATAATTTTTTTTTTTTGTCTTCACAACAACATTATATTAATTTAACTATGACATGTTCAATCTTAAATCTTACAATGTAATATAGTCTAATTTCATAATATCTTTCGTGCATCTCTTTGTTAAATTCGTCATAGATTTGACTAACTAATTATAAAAAGAGGAAGATAGCGAGCTCACAATAATGAAGAGAGATGCCGTCGAACTTTTAATTCAGAAACGACACTATGGTAGAATAAGATATTTGTGTAAAACTCATGTCATTTGATTAAATTGGACTTGGCTAGAAATTAGAAGTAGAGAAATCATATTTTGGGTTTGAGCTAAATTAATTAATTAGCAAATTTATTTAGAAAAATAAAATAATTTGACTTATTTAAGATAAAAAAAATTAAAAAATTTAGAGAGACTCGGTTCTTGGTTTAAAACTAAACCAAACCTGCCGTTTCTCAATTTAGATACTTGTTCAGGTATTTAATTTAAGAAGAACCGCTCAGTTCCATTCAGGTTTGATCTGGTTCAGAAGTTTTGTTCAGCCATATCATTTATTATAAAGTGTCCTCAATCAATTACAAATACAAGAACCTCGACTTTCCCAATTACTTCCATCAGTTTTGTGAAGAACGAACGCATTGACAAATCATTCTCACTATCGACTATGCCAAATGCAAGATAGTAAATTTTGATATGGCAACTTAATATGTAGCATAATCAACTTGTTTTCGTATCTAGCTTTCAAAGTTGTACCATCGACTAGAATTAGGGATTGCATTGCATTTCAAAGTCCCCGACTGCATTGTCCAAGAGCCATGAAGAAAAACTTGAAGCAATTATCGCCCTCCATCTCAATAAAAAAATGTCAAGCAAGGATTAGTTATTCTCATGTTATGGTAATTCCTGGCCAATTTAGCATAATTCTCCTCGATTAAGCCCATTAAATCCTATTACGTGAATATTTTGGCCTTTTGATAGCTCATGACCACCCCGTACTCTCGACGAACATCGTTAGTGATGTCCGAATGTCTATAGATAGTCAGCGGGTCCTGATACTTGTACATTATCTGTCAAACAATAAATCATGATCGGGCTTGCATGTGAACATTTGGTTTAATTCCCACTTTGCAAGTATGTTCCCTTGTATGCTTGCAAACTATAAATAACTCATTTGTGTCCATCTTCTTCGCTCATAAACGCCAACTGCAACCGTAGTAGAAGCATATAATTGTCAACAATGACTTGTTTGATTTCTATATTTGAACTCAAAGTAGTATTTCAATGCAATCCGGTGCACAACTTCATGCAAATCTTTCTTCGATGAAAACAATTTCTCGACATGCAAATCCTCATCATTGTGAACCACACTTGAAGAATTAGAGGACGATCCACTTGATCTAGCTCTTGAGCTCACACCTCAGGACGAGAAACCACATCATACTTATGAGCTATCTCCACTATGTCCCAAAAATTAGGGGCATTATGATCCCCTTCATTGGAATCTTCATGTTCACCTTCGACGACATTCTTTCACACTAAAGTCACGTAAAGAAAAGTTTGTGTGTATTTTGTTCAATTTAAATAGATAATTTACTTCAACATCAGAAGTAACCTTCATAGGTAGAATCGGAATGTATGAATACTCGTTGAATACAAATCTCCGTTACATATCGTATTGAGAGTGATCGACTTTCATCTAGTTTTGTAAATAATGAAACATTTCTACACATAATGTACTTGATGTTATGAAAATTGGAATATTTCCATATATATCACTCGTCCATTTCCATACTTTTCGATCTTTTTTATTCAATTTGAAAATCACAAAAATAAAAACTGGGATTATAGTTATATCTGCATGACGTAACATAATTTTTAATTATAAAAAAATAATCAACAAATCAGCGCAGCCATTAAGCAACATAATTTTTAATTAACAAAAATAGTCGAACCGGCTAGGCTGACTTTAGCAGCCAGTCGGTTGTGCTGGCTAGTTGTTAACAGCCACGCTTGAAAAGTTAGTTAATTTTAAAATTTTAAGTAGGAGGTGTTTGGTTTTAATTTGACTAAAAGTATCAGTTTGTATTTTAAACAACACAACACAATATTTTATAATTGTATAACATACTTAAGGACATCTTCGTCTTTTGTGAAAATATATAATTGTTGAAAATCTAAAATGGAAATTAGAGGGTTAACTATACGAAATTTAAAAATAACCTAAAAAATTAAAAATTATTGTAGATCTGGTTGGTTTACGGGTCAAACCCATCCAAACCGACCCAACCAACTAAACCGACCCAACCAAAAATAAAAAAGGAAACCTTATTCTCATTTCATTTGAATTCAAGCATGAAGAAGATGTGTTGATATCAATTTATTACTTATTACAATTCGTATACTTACTGGGTATATAAATCGACAACAATTTTGCACATCAGATTTCCCTTAAGGTGGTGTGTTAGATTACGAGTATGGAAAGAAAATAAATTATAGATAATTCAATTGCCTATAACTTGTTTGTATAGAAATTATTAATTAAATGTGTTTGCTTGATTTAGTTTTTAACCTAAAAAATATTATACTTGTCCATTTTTTATTGGTGGGTGGATGAGAGAAATGGGATACATGGGAGAGAGAAAGAGGGAATGGATTACCTGCAAAATGAAAACCACTCTCTAAAAAACATATTTTCCTTATTTTCAAGGAAAATATGATCACGTTACCAAAAGTAAGAAAATATTTTCCGTGAAAAAAATTGTCAATCAAATAGCACAAAAGTAGAAAATTTGGTGAAAAAACACATTTCCTACGATCTACTTCGGTGTGTGGTTAGAGAATAAAAACATAAAATGGTGGGGGTGTTGGTGATCCTGAGCATTGTGATATTGCCATTTGTCCAACTGCAAAGGGTATAACAGATACGGTTGCCCAACATTTTAGTTATACAAATCCGAATGGCATCATTACAACCTCAAAAGCAAGGTGGTCTTTGAATCCTGGGCTGAGTTTTAATTTAATACTATGCTTTTTTTTTCTTTTTTTTTTTGCGGGCACTCAATAATTTTATTGTTGAAATTGAACAAAAAATGGAAAACAGGTGACCCGAACCGAGTTACGGGTCAATTTCTGGCCAAAATTAGCCAACCCGACCTCGTTTCCAGCCCTATTCGCAGGTACCAGGAGATAATGTCAAGTTTCGTCAAATTTGATATAGAGCATCTTTGACTATGGTTAAACTAATCCCAAAACTTTGACTTGAATCGTGACTCAGCCACAATCTTTAAATTGAAGCATTTATTTCCCTACTCTTTCTTTTTTAGTAGCTCTAAGGTCCCAATTTGACAATCTTTACTTGATAAGCTAGAATTTTATTTTAAAGATAATATTATGTTTAATGTTTGCTCATGTACTAGATTTCACTCTAGTCTTCAAGAATCGAACCTTAGTGTCGAAAAACAAATCTTTAGATATCTTAGTGCACTAAGACATTAAGCCCTTGTTTGGTTTGGATTAAAATTTCAAATCAAAATTAACAATTAATTTTAATCAAACATTTCACTAGACCCATAACTTTTCAACCACATATTTCATCAACTTTTATCAAAATTTACTAAAAATCTAATTTTAATCCCTACCAAACAGAGCCTAAGTCTTTGGTCTTCATATGGCACTTATATTGTTTTACTTAGCAATTTAGATGTCGATTGAGCTGATTGTACGATTGATCGTAAGAGCACTAGGGAAACTTTTTAGACTTTGTACTTGTATCATGGTTTAGTAAGAAACAAAATTTCATTACATTGTCTACAGTCGAAGACAAATATATTTCGGCCGTTAGTAGTTGTGCACAAGTTTTATAAATGAAATAAATACTAAGTGATTATTATTTATTTTTCGATCATTTACCTATCATGTGTGATAATACTAGTGCCATAAACTTGTAAAAACAAATCACATTTTGCATTCTTGAACCAAGTATATCGAGATTAGATATTACTTTCTAAGAGATCATGACAAAAGGAAGATATTGCACTCAAATTTGTTAATACGGAAAAGTAATTGGCTGACATTCTCACTAGAACTCTAACGTTTGATAGGTTTATATATTCTAAGAGGTTTGGGAATTATTGATGAATTTGAAATATGTTGCTAAATTGTACTCTTACATGATTGATTCTATGTGCATCATTGGTTGAAATTATATAAACTTTACCCATTTGATTATGTTTTTGATATTTCATCACTCATGCTTTGATTTGTATTTTGATATAAACGTGATGATTATCCTCTTGTTTAGACTCCATACATTTGATACTTTGTGTTTAATTAAGGGAGAATATAAATTTTTCTTCCTATGATTGTTTTAAAGTTTTGATTATATGTTGTACTCTCTTTCCTATGCACTATCTTTTTTGCTTATGTCAAAAGGGGAAAAATGGGTGAGATGATATGCATGATATGAGTAAGATGATAGATGATATGCTTTGAATAATCAAATGACATACTTTGAATAATCTATACGCTTTGAATGATATGGATGATAATATGTTTTAAATGATCAAATGACAATTTGAATCATCTATCATTTGAATGAATGACTTTTGAATTGTAAAAGATATGGGGAATAAATGGTATAGATGTTAAATTTGAGAACTTTATTCCTTATCAATTGTTTGATATTACTTTGCAATCATCTTATATGTCATAATCAAAAAGAGAAAACTATTGATCTATGGTTAATTATAACATTAAAGTTTTGATTATAACAAACAAATTAATCTTGTTTACTAACAATTGAAGTTAAGTGATTGTAGTCTTCAAATCATCAAATGATAAATTGATCAATCACTGCCAAAAAATCAAGGTTATCACATTACAAATTGGACTCGCAATTATTAGGATTTGAAATCAAACATTCAAATCAAATCATTCTAGACAAGAACTTAAATGGCAAACATCAAGAGAGATCAAGAGTTTAAGAGTCAAACGTCAAAAGAAAGATGAAGATGAGAATTAAGATCAAGATCAAAGACTAAACTTTTGGGTTCAAATGTAAATGTGCTAATACTATCATATTTAGAAATAAATAATAAAAAATAAAAAACTCTTTAGTTATCATCTTTATAAAAGTTTTTCATCTCTCTTTTTGTACTTAACTTAATTCTATTACTCATAAAAGAGAGATATATTTTGAAGAAAATATTTGAATTTATATTGCGTCCATTTAATTTATTTCTTAATGTCAAAAACTTTGATTGTTGAATTAATCTTCTTAAATTACGTACGATCTTCATAAAAGTTTCTTATATCTCTATAGATACATAAATTGTTCCTATCATTTACCAAAGTGAGATATATTTAGAAGAAAATCTTTGAACTTATATTGTATCTAATTCTACTTCTTTATATCAAAACTTTGATCGATTGAATCATACTTGAAAATCATTATATTCATCAAAGGTTCTTGTTCGCTAAACTTATATACCGCAAGTGTACAGGGTCGCATTCAAGTAATAAAATGAACATTTTGAGTCTGAATTGTCGATCCCTCGAGGAATATTTACTTTTAATTGCACAACTTTAGTCA
>CAIGRP010012578.1:0-34551 GCA_903798385.1 Fraxinus cuspidata
ATTATATTATATTTTTAATCTTATGTAAATTTACATAAATTGACATATATAAAATTAAATAGAAATATATCACTCTAAATTCATCTATTAATTTTTGTTTTTATTAAATCATTTGGACCTTTTTATATAACCCTAATATCACTACTAGAAAAAGAGGCCTTAGAGATGAAATTTTACAAACAGACAACTTTCATTACTATTATTGACGGAATTACAACAAATTAGCAACGGATTATTAATTTATTGTTATTAAAAATTAAATACTAAATTAACAACAGAATTGCCAACGGAAGACTTTTGTTGGTACGATTTCATTATTAATCCACTGGTAAAAAATTAAAAATACTAAAATAATAAATTAAATAATTTAGTGACAGAATTTCCTAACGGATGATTCCGTTGAAAACAATATAAGAGAGTAAAATAATTACCAAAGGAAAATTTTATTGGTAAAAATTGGAAGTCAAAATTTTAAAAAGTATTATATAGTTACCAACGAAAAAAGTTCGTCGGAATTATTTTTAGAAAAATTAAATTTTTACATAAATTTTCCCACGGACATGTCCATTGGTAATTTTAACAAAAAAAAAAAAAAGTACTAGGCCTTTCTTAGATGTAAAATAAAATTAATTTTCACTATATTTTGATAAAAGTTAGTGAAATGTGTTTCAACTCTTTTACTGAGGCTCCAGATAATCTCCACGTGACAATCAAATAGCAAGTTAAATTAGGCCTACACTTCACACATCACTATCAACCGGCCGAGGTGATGGATTATTTCGTCAGATGTGCCTTGGAGGATGACCTTCTATGTTGGAGCTCAAGCTTCATGTCTATTACCTGAAGATGTCTTAAGCGATTAGTTTCTCAACTAATGTGAAGCATCTTCAGTTTGACATCTTCCACGAGGACTTCTTGGACAGATATTCTTATGATTGATTGATGTAACTATTAAATCCAAATTTATAATTATAAATTATAAATTAAGAATTCACAATTTTTATATTCAAAATCATTAGTTATTGAATTGTAATTAAAGTCAAAATAGTTGTGAGAGTGTAATCTTTGGAAGGGTCAAAGATGTCAAATATGTACCAATAGAAAGTTGCTCAAAATCGCTCATTTTACATGCGAAGAGTTCTCCAGCACTCAAAGTGAGGACATCACCGCTCACTGGCGTTAGCCAGTACTCGAGCGGGGGAGACACCACTCGTCGCGATGCTAATGCTCGAGCGGTGGTGCACAATTCAAAACCTTAGTTTGCTTGAAACATCTATTTTCCAATCCTATTCTACCAAAAATACTATACACTGTAAAAATACATGCTATGCAACGTTCGAAGGTGTGTTGAATCATTATTATACATTAAAATTCACATTATTGAAGATCAAAAACATCGTTCATTGATTCCTTGATTCAACAACAATATTCAATTCTTCATAAATCATTCCAAATATTATTTTGCCATTAGTTGAGCAATTAAGTTAAGATTACATACTTTGAAGATCAATTATATATTCTAATATTCTCTTGCCTCAACCACATATCAAAACACAAAATATCATTAGATCAAACACCAAAAATCATATCTTTACTTATAAGCCTTCAAAGTTCTAAAGTTTGGGAGAAAAGGAGCTCGGAGTTCTAGCGCTCTAGAATGAGTCGTTCTTGGTGATCCATGAGCAGAGAAAAGTAGCCTAGAGTTGCTGGGAAGTGTGGGTAGTACAACCAAAGGAATTTCTTGGTGATTTATAAGTTAGGTGGCTAGAGTCAGCTAAAATTTAGTAGTGTCTGGAATAATTTTAAATTAACTTTTCTAATGAATTTTATTGACAAGTTTGCTTGAAGGTTTATGATCTTGAGGAGTTTTCTTTCGTGATCATATCTAGTGTTATTTATTTTATTGCTTTTAATCTGAATGTTTATATGATTGTTTAAACTTAGGATTAATTGGGTTTTTTTACCTTAATTATCTAAAAACAATAATTAAATGACATGTTTCTTGTTATTGATTAGTTCGGCATATTCAGGTCTAAATTATTTCTCAATAGTAACGTCTCTGCAACAGACGTCTAAAGGTCAAGTCTTAAGCCTACTTTCCAGGAGACATTAATTGTCATATTAAATGCTTGTTAATCTATGATTTACATATTGATACCTAGAAGGAGACATGAGATACCCCAGCCACCAATGAGTCAACGTATCTCCTCATCCAATATTCAATCTCTCTTCTACTATTATATAAGTCCATACATTTTGCTATTTGAAGGTAATGCAACCTTACACAAATTGTAAACTCTCTCTCTCTCTCTCTCATATTTTTATATATTCTCGACATACATAGAGTGGTTCATATCCTTAGACATCCACACCCTATATCCCATCACCGTTGATCGGCTTGATCGTCAGAGTACTCACAGTTGCCTCCACCACCACTCGAGAGGGCCACGAGTGACTAAGACTTTGTCCAAGTGTGCAAGAGCATATCTATGTGGACGTGAGTGGAACTGTAATTTATTGTCCATGTCATTATTACAAAATGCAAGGCAAGGTTAATAGAATGTGTGGTTAAAAAGTTGTGGATCATATAAAATATGTGATTAAAATTAATTGTTCATTTTGACTTAAATTTTTTTTATCAACTTTTAATTTACACCAAACATGGACTAGGTATGCATGGATGCTATAAAATGTCAGTCCACCTATATATCGTGTCAATTCTTTCTACATTTTTTTAAAATTTAACATGGTTTCAAATTAAAATTAATTTAAAATAATTAAATATTTGTAGATGGTATATTCTACATTTCAGAAGAGAATAAAATGGGCCACCAGCGATTGCGTAACTCAAGAAATGGGAACAAAATGAAAATCATTAAAGAATCTTAAGGAGAAGATAGATGTGTGGTGGCGACTGATAACCCTTTGACGGTCAATGCCATAATCACATGCATGACGATTGTGATCTTTCCAGATAAACACTGCTGAAGAGTTATATAAAGATGAGACTTTATCTCGTTGTTCATTCAACTAACTAGGTTATGAGATCACATTAGACTGTCGTAGGGATGATTAAGTATTGGTTAGGTAAGTCCGACTGTACAATTATACCTTAGACTCAGTCATTGTAAACAATGAATTCGAATCAATTAATTTGAATTCAATGAGAAATGAAGAAACTATAAAATTATTGACCGCTCAGACCAATTGGTACCATGTTAGAGATTAATACGATATACTATTCTTGATATTGATTTTATTGTTTACTCACTCATGAATGCAAACACAATTTAATACTTTATTGTCATTCCTATCGATAAAAATATAATTTCTACCATTTCAATCCAAGAAACAAAATCTTGAGAATACATTTTTTCACAATATGGATCTAGACTTTGTTTGATCCCCATTTTTTCATAGTACATTTTATCTTCTTTTCAACTACACATTGTTCAATAAAATAACATCACACACAACCTAAATACTTTTCATTCATTTTTCACACGTTCTCAATCAATTTATTATTTTAAAATACATTCTACACAAAAAAATGAGGCTCAAACAGGCCCCTAATAACTGTAAAATGTCCAAAAGTTTGCATTGTTGCAGGATCTCGAAAATAATAAATCTGAATTGCATTAAAAATAATAAATTATTTAAAGTAATTATAAAGTAGGTTATTTCACCAATTAATAAAATACATAATTAATAATAATAATAATAATAATAATAATAAATGTAAACAAAAAAATATCAATACACAATTTTTAAGGGCTTAGCCCTTATTTGGTGGAAACTTTTTGGGAAAAATATTGTTTTGAACAATGAATTTTTAAAGAATGTGTAGTTAGAAAATAGAAAAAAGTTCTTGTTGTGTTAATTATGTTCAGAATCTCTGATACCAATTGTTGGGAATTTAAGGATCATGTATTGCTCGATATCACTTGATATGAAATCAATCACTATATTGAGATATTGAAGTTATATGACACAATAATGAACAATTTGATCACAAGCAAAAGAACAAAAAAACAAGAAAATATGATAGATTAATTAGGAGATTTTATTGTACCACATATAATGAAGATGAATAAATATTAAAATGATCCTAAAAATTAGTAATCACTTTTCTCACATTATAAATTGTATAAAAGAGCCTAAATTTATAGGCAATTATATAGGATGACATCCAAACCCTAATAAATGAGTTGTAGTTAAAGTAGAATGTCAAAACGTGTTAAAACACGAAAAGGGTTTGGGCTGGATAATCTTGTCGCTCGAGCGATAAGCTAGCGACAAGTCCAAGTCTCGAGAGAAAACTTACAGGTGTTGCTCGAGCGACCATTAGCGGTAGACTTGCGAAAATGCGGTGACTTTTCTTCACCGTCCATAATTTCAACATCTTCAAACCCAATACAAATTACAACTCTCAATAGGGCTTCTAAATAGAATTTCAACTTGAATAATACTTCAATAGCATTCGAAACTAAATTCCTCTTGACATGCACTTCAATTAAAAATTTTCAATTACTTCAACAAGAATTCGGGTCACACCCAAATTCTAACAATCTCCACATTGACATGAATTCCACTATTATGAACAAAGCTCCAAAATTTTCTCCACCTGAAAAAGAAATTTCGACTGCAAGGAGTGAACTAACTCTTCAAAAATAACTAAAACTAATTTCTCTAACAAACATAAAATATTCCATCTCTTTCAATGAATCCAAACACTACTCTGCAGAATTACCTCAGATTCCCAAAAAATCATAATGGTTTTAAAATTCATCAAACTGGGTTATAACACACCTAAAGTAGAATCTAACCCACATGCTTTTAAAGAAAGTCCCTTACTAGATTGTACACTTTCTACTACGTTGAAAGCATGTTCAACTAAATTAGCATCCAAATACATTTTTCCACTGGGTCCGTCCTTAGTAATAAAATATAATGGCACCATAGGTGATGATGCCAAAGCGGCATTATTCATATCTCCCGAACTCCATCGAGCTATATTCTTGAAATTCGACCATTTATGAACTCTTAAATGTATTGTACCAAACTGAATGTCCACAACGATAGCGTACCTTTGCTTATTGACTTTTTTAGATTCTGCACGACCCTGCAGATATATAACTGAGACATTTTATGTCGATCCAATATAACTACTTCCAAAGCTCCACATTTACTAAAAAACTCGTAACCCCTTGAATCAAGGATAGACAACGAGATATGATTTTTTTTTTTCAAATTCAAAACATGTTAAACCTGACCAAGTGTTCTAATAGTCCTATCCAATAGTTTTAATATTACCGTACCAATTTCAACAACCCGACAAGGTGTGTTGTTTTTTATAACCACGACACCTTTAGAAATAATTCCATATGTTGTAAACAAGTCCTTATTATGACACATATGAAACACACATGCTAAATCCAGAATCCAATCTTCCTCTGGTTTAGACTCGATGTCAGAAATAGCCAAGATATCTCCCTCACTTACAATGTTCTCTGCCAGGTTTGCTTTACTTGAAGTCTCTGATTGCTTCCCATATCGACTTGCAGCTAACTTTTCTTTATTCTGCAATTTGTACCAATCCTTTTTCATGTGCCCTTTTTTCTTGCACAAGTTAAAAATCTGATTACTGAACTTAGATTTTGATCTTCCCCTTCCAGAACCACCATGAGCAACAAAACTTTCTCCATATCTGGCCTCAGACACTAGATGCTTTATCTTTTCTTTTGAAAATAAAGCATCATACACCTCATCTATGATGAGAGTATCACAACTATACAAGATCGTATCTCTAAATGAAGAAAATGAAGTGTGCAACAAACATAATGGGATCAAGGCCAAATCTTATTTATCATACTTTCCTTCAAAAGTTTCCAAATTAGCGACTATCTCCTTAAATACAGCCACGTGATCTTCTAATGATCCTCCTTCTACCATTCGATGAGAGTATAAACATTGCTTGAGATGTAACTTTCTTATCAGACTTTTAGTCATGCACAATTACTCCAACTTCAACAATAAAGCAGTTGTTGAACCCTCCTTCAAAACATCCTAAAGAATGGTACTCGATAGATGAAGATGAATGTGCGAAAATGCATTAAAGATCACGTATTGCAATACCACTTGATATGAAACCCACTGGATTGAGATGTTGAAGTTAAAAGTATTTGATCACAAGCAAAAGAACAAAAGAAGATAAGAAAATATGGTAGAAGAATTAGGAGATTTATTGCACCACAAATAATGAAAATGGAGAAATATTACAATGATCCTAAAAGCTAGTAATCATTTTTCTCAAACTATAAAATTGTATAGATAAGCCTAATATTTATAGGAAACTATGTAGAGTGACGTCCAAACCCTAATAGATAAGTTGTAGTTGAAATAGAATGTCAAAATGTGTTAAAACGCGAAAAGAGCCTGGGTCAGATAACCCTGTCGCTCGAGCGATAAGCTAGCGATAGGTTCGTCGCTCGAGCGCCAGACAGGTGACAAGCAAGTGACCAAGTCTCGGGACAAAACCTGCAGGTGTTGCTCGAGCAGTCAGCTAGCGAAAATAAGGTGACTTTTTTTCCCGGTCCATAATTTCAACATTTTCAAGTCCAATAAAAATTTCAACTCCAAATAAGGCTTCCAAATAGAATTTTAACTTGAATAATACTCCAATAGCATTCCAAACGGAATTCCTCTTGATGTGCATTTCAATTTGAATTCTTCAATTATTTCAATAAGGAATCCGGGTCACACACAAATTCTAACATTTTTAAATTTACGTGTAAAATATTTTGGTGTGCGAGTGTGTTGTTGAAAATGACTATATAGAAAAAAGAGTTTTGGAAGAATGAAAACCGAAGTCAACTAAATTTAGACCACATTTCATTTCCCACTCTAGAAAAATTTCAATTCGTGCTTAGAACTTGATTTGCTACTAAGGCCCTGCTTGATTACCACATTTTCTATAGAAAATGTCACATTCGAAGAAAACGAATTTTAATTTGACCGTTTGATTGCAATGTGAAAATGAAAATCGATTTTTAAGGTATAATCACTTTAAACTGCATTTTTTTTATTTTCATGGAAAGTGAATTCATGTGGGTTTGATGAATTTTTAATTTCCAACTAATAAAAATTAGAATTTCTTTCCACTGTTGCACACGACACCGACCCCAAAATTCACTTTTTCCCAATCCAATTTCCCACTCAAATATTTCATGCATTGCTGCTCTCTCTCTTCCAATTTCTCTCTAGGAAACCCTTCCCCTACAAATTCACCGTCTCAATGTGTTTCTCTCTTTGAGCCCTTTGAAGAGAGACGATAGCAAATCAAAAGAGGCGCAGCCAAAGTCCGAACACATCTATCCCACTCTCCTCCAAGATAACTTCCAAAAGAAGGGTATTATCTGACTCTGTATTTCACTTTTTTTGTTATAAAATTTATGATAATTCGAATCTATTTTATTTTTTTGATGATTTTCTGTAGTGGATTTGTGTTTTGTTGGAAGTTTTCAACACATTCTTGTCTGAGTTTTAATTTAGGAATTTAAAATTTTAGATTTGAGGATTTGGAGATAGATTTAGCGATGTGAGTCATGCTCTTGAACTGGGGATTTCTCAGTACAAACGATGGAGCCTTTTCGAATATATAACCGAGAAGCAACTGAGAAGTAGCTCCCGAGATGGAGAACTTACTAACAAGGTTTGTCAAATTTGAGTAACAAAATGGTAAATTTTATTGTTAGACTGCTTTCTTTTGGTTATCTATAAATCAGTTGTTTGGCTTTTACTTAATTGTGGGTCGTTTGTGCTTTATGGTTGGCTCAAAATATATCTAACAATTTTTTATCTTTCTTTTAATCATTGTTTATATGTTTTCTGAGGGAGAAAAGAAAATAATTCAACTGGAAAATGAATTTGAGAATGTTGGATGGATCAGTTTGCCCAAGTTTTCTTGGTCATGTGTTTCTTAATTTTTGTAGTTAATGCTTTCTACGTTTTCTAAACTTAAACCAGATGGGGAGAAAAAAGGGAATGATTATTACATACAAGAAAAATGTAGGGAAGTAAATTAACTTTTAAAACTTATTAATCCTACAACTTGTAAATAAATATAATTTACAAAATATAAAGAAATAAATCAACATGACCATCCTCCATAGAATTCTGGAACTTCTTTAATTTCCTTCCTGAAATGTTCTTGCTTCTAGTTCAGTTAGAAGCTTGATTTTGCAATGGCATATAAATACCTGATGGCATTACTCAGTAACTGATTGTCTAGTTTAAATGTAGTTGCATTTTTTCTATCCAAGTTGGTGGGGCCTTGTATATGCCTTTTACTTCTATCTATCAGAAAAAAAGTTATATACTATTAAAACTAGTCTCTTTGTGTTAATGTAGGGCTTTATATATATCCGGTAAGGATGTGTGGATATCTTTATTAAAACAAAATAGCCAAGGGGAGAGGGAATAGCTCAAGAGTATAGAGAGTGGTAGAAATTTCAAACTTTTGAAATTGAATTGAAAAATTACAATATTGAAAGTTACAATTATTGAAAGATAACAAGAAATTTTGGGAATGAAGAAAACTTTAAAAATACAAGGATAATTCTATTCAAAAGAACTTTTACATATTAGATCCTCCTAAACACACTTCCGTGTCTTCAGGCTTCTTCTCCTTTTATAGCTGAAGCTTCGGACTTGAAATTATATTGAATTGTATTGAAGAATCTTTGAAGGATGATTTGGGGAGCACAAATATTTGTCATTTCTTTGTCTTTGTCTGCCATTTGAATGCTTTGTCCTTCCCTCTCGGCTTTTTGAATTATTGAATCCACTTTATCAAAGCTACTTTATTGGAAAGAAAGATTTATATATGGTCTTCTGAAACTCAAAATTTGATATGAATTCGGGTTTCTGGCAGATTCAAATAAAAGAAGAAGAAAGTTTTCTTGAAAATGTATAATCTCCCTCCTAAACACACTTCCGTGTCTTCAGGCTTCTTCTCCTTTTATAGCTGAAGCTTCGGACTTGAAATTATATTGAATTGTATTGAAGAATCTTTGAAGGATGATTTGGGATGATTTGGGGAGCACAAATATTTGTCATTTCTTTGTCTTTGTCTGCCATTTGAATGCTTAGTCCTTCCCTCCCGGCTTTTTGAATTATTGAATCCACTTTATCAAAGCTACTTTATTGGAAAGAAAGATTTATATATGGTCTTCTGAAACTCAAAATTTGATATGAATTCGGGTTTTTGGCAGATTCAAATAAAAGAATTCAAATAAAAGAAGAAGATAGATGCAAAATCGCGTTTAATTTTCCTTTTAGCCAATATGAATGGAATGTCATGTCATTCGATCTCAAAAATGCTCATTCTGAATTTTAAAAAATTACAAATGATATATTCAATCATTTTCAAAATTTTGTTATTGTTTATATTAATGATGGTCTAATAATTTTTCAAAGTGTAGAACAACATTTCAAACATATCAATACATTCATTCATATTATCAAAAATAATGGTTTAGCAGTCTCTCCTAAAAAGGTTATTTTTTGTCAAACAAGTATTAGGTTCCTACGAGGCTGTGTCAATTTTGTAGGTGACTTTATTAAAGAGATAAGGATCCTATGCGCTCCTCTTTTTAAAAGATTACAAAAGAATCCGGTCTTATGGAGTCACGAGCAAACTTTAGCTGTACAAAAACTTAAAAGTGCTGTTAAAAGTATACCATGTCTGTCAACAATTGACCCCACTGCTTCAATTATTGTTGAAATTGATGCGTCTGATATTGGTTTGGGTGGTGCCTTAAAGCAGATTCCAAAAGAGTTTTGTTAAGAACAGTTAGTTAGATTCCATTATGGAGTACGGTCTGGCCCTCTCAAAAGAATAATTCAATCATCAGAAAAGAAATTTTATCAATTGTTTTATATATTTCAAAATTTCAAAATGATTTAATTAACAAAAAGTTTGTTTTAAAACACATTGTAAAGCTCCCTTGGACGTCTTGCACAAAGACATAACAAACCTTGTTTCAAAGAAAATTTTCACAAGATTGCAAGCCATTATATCTTGTTTTGATTTTGAAATTCTATATATACAAGAAAAATCAAACTTTTTTACAGACTTCTTAACAAGAGAATTCCGGCATAACAAAGAGGGACAAAAATTAAGAGAGATGGATTCTTCTTCTTCTTGGGAATTGAAGACTATATTAAAAATTCATTTTACGGTTCAAAAAAATGAAGGACGTAGTTCTTCAACTTCTCAAAAAGCCACTTTAACTTCAAGAACCCCATTTTTGCAAACAAATCAGAGTAAAAAGACATCTGAAGAAAAACCCTTGAAGTTTAAAAAGGTTCTTCAAATTGGATCTAGAAAATTATTAGATGTCAATCCCCTTCCATTTTTTCATAATTTCACCTAATCTATTCAAATGCCCGTTTTTCAAATGGAAACATCTTTGGATCCATAGATATTCTTCTTTGGAAGAATGTCTTCAAAACCTTTTTCCCAACAAATTTCCAATTCATACAAAAAAAAATTAAAATTAAAAAGACTAGAGCATATTATGAAGCCATCCTTATCAAATCAAGATCGACTATAATAACTCACACCTTAATTCCTCAAAAGAAAAATCATATTGATTTTTTCAAAATCTCAATTCAAAGGGTATTGTTATTTGAAGACTCGGGACAACACCCATGGAAAGAAAAAGAATGCGTCTTTCAAAAGAAGATTCATTCGAATCTCTTTTCAATTATTTTGATTATCAAGATATCTAATTTAATTTTTTTTTTTTAGATCAGTAACACATTCTTGGTTCATTCTTTTTGTACTTCAAATTTTACAAAATGGTTTCAAAACTGGTTCAAACATTTTGGACTTGACGAAACGATTTTACTCAGTCTTACTCGTCAAGGGTTCGAGCATTTCAAAAAAGAGACAAAAACCTTTTGAAAGCCTCAAGAAAACCTTTTGTTTCAATTTGCTCACAATCTCAAAGTCTCGTGGATATTCTGTTGGGATAATCAAATTATTCAAAATATTAGCTCTGAATACAAAGTTAGAAGACTTGTTCGGAGACTCAAAATAAAATGGTGGTCAAAGTTTCACGAAACCAATTGTTGCCTGAAAGTAGTGAATTCATGGATTCAAGAGCAAAGAAATGCAGGTATCTCAAAGTTATCAAAAAAGGAACTCGATGGACACTGACTTTCTAGCAGAAAAATCAAGGCTCATGACTAAGTTTAATCAATGCAAGACTCCGGAAGAACTGCAAGCTATTTCGAAGAAAATTGCTTATTTAGCCGAAGTCTCCTAAAAAAGATTAGATTCAAATGGGATAATTCTTCTTGACTATGAACAAAGCAATGAAGACATGTGCTTTGGACTAGACAATATTGATGACCTAATTGAAGAAGAAATTCAACTTTAAAATGAATATATGAACTTAGTTATTTGGATGAATATTGAAATTATGGGGTTCAAGAATCAATAATTGTGTTTTTTCAAATGTGTTTGCCACCACAAAAGTTCTTCTTACCAGCTTTACCAGCACTCAAAATAAGGTAAAAAACTTTATCAAAGTAGCTTTAATAAAGTGGACTTAATAATTCAAAAAGTTGGGATGAAAGGACAAAGTATTCAAATGGCAGACAAAGACAAAGAAATGACAGATATTTGTTCTTCCCAAATCGTTCTTTAAAGATTCTTCAATATAATTTCAAATCTGAAGCTTCAACTATAAAAGGAGAAGAAGCCTGAAGAGATGCAAGTGTGTTTAAGCGGGAGATTAAACATCTTCAAGAAAGTTTTAGAATTATCCTTGTATTTTTAAAGTTTTAGAATTATCCTTCAAGATGTGGAAGACACAAAGGCATCTGACATTCAATAACCTTTTTAATATTGGTAATATGTACATAAATTCTTTGTGACATTGTGCTATGTTCATACCACGTGCTCAGCTATGCAGTTCTGTTTCTGTACTTGGCATTCTTAAACACTTCACTGATTATTTTTTAATTTGCTTAAACGTAAAATAATGAAGTCCTGGTTAATTGGAATGGCTTTCCCGAACCAGTGAACCCTGCCGCACCTTTTCTAATTGTTATGCGTGCGAGACAAGAACTTTAAGTATGTTTTATAAGTTATCTATGTCAAGAGAAATGGATAAAATATATCCGTGGATGTCTATTTGGATTGGAATTTGTTATGTTTCACATCGATTTCAGCTGGCATGACTATTGATTCACTTTCTGATTGTAAGGACTGCATGCTCTTTTAACTGGCCAAGATGATACATGGGGGAAGCTTGGTTAAGTGTTGATGCTTCTGGTTTTCATAGTGTCGTAGGATTTGGAAGGAATGACATCAAGTTAAGATGTGGATATGCTCTATCTCAATCAACAAAGCCAACAAAGGAATTGAATGAATATGTTTGCAATTTTATATTCATCGTTAGTAAGTTCGTACATTTTATTGAACTATAGTATTTTTTTTTTTTTAACTTTTGTGTTTTAACTTTATTATGTTAGGCTTCCAAGAAAAGAATTATTAAAAGAGTAATAATAACTTTAAAAAAAATTAATTCAAATTAGCGACGAGAAAATAACGGAAGTTCATTGCTAATCAACTATGGACTTAACTTGTAGGCATTCTGCGACGAAAAATTTGTCGCTGATGTTGTTGCTAATTAGTTATGGAAATAGTCGTTAAACACCAACAGTTTTTTTATTTGCTAATTTATCGACGGCCTAACAATTAGCGGTGAGGGTTTCACTATCGAATTTTCCAACTGATTGATTCCGTCGATAAAGATCGTTAGTTATGGAATTTAAGGCATCAGCAACGGATATTTTCGTCTTTGAAGTTGCATGTTTTTGTAATATATTAAAAAAAATATTATTTTCAACTAAAATTAAAATAACAATGAAAGATACACTATTAAATACATACAATATAACAATATATGAAAAATTTGAGAAAGTGGGGATTTCCTTTTATCATGGGTTTGATATATTTAGTATGTGAATGATTTTTTTATTTGTGTTTAGGTTATTTAAGAACGTGCCTTTTGAATTCTAGTATCAATAAAAAAAACTGTTTCGAATTATTTGAGTTTTCTGTTGAGATTATTTTTTCTTGAATTGAAAACATTGATGTCTATTTTTATTTTTGTTAAAATTATCAAAACAAGAATTTGAGTTTTTTGTTGGGATTATTTAATTTTTGTTCTTGAATTCAGAACAATGGTGACTAATTTGCTTGGATTGTCAAAACAAATAAAGAAGTTTGACGGTACATATTGATTGACATGATTGGAAAATATGAAGGATTATAAAGGAATTATGATGGGATAAATATATAAAAACTGCATTGATGTATACATATTTAAAAATGGTGTGGATGGATATATGAAATGATTGAAGGAATTATGATGTGATATATATATATATATATATATATTGAAATGTAATGTGGATGCAAATATTATTTTTTAAAAATGTTTTAAATGTTTAAAAGAGAGATATATATATATATATATATATAGTGGGAATGATGTAAATAGCGGTTCCCTAATTTTACAATACATAACCATTTTTACTATACATGTGTTTAATTTATCTAAGTTATTAAATTTGTTCGTCAATAGTAGTAAAAATTGATACAAAACAACAATCAACGAGAAAAGTACATAAACCTCCTAGGAGGTTGATGAAAATTGCAGACTCCCCCACTGTTTTTAAAAAACTTTAGATTACTTTCGAAAGCAGAATCTTCCTTGGTGACATTACTTTTGGTAACAGATTTTTATCTGTTTCAGAATAAATTAATAAAACTAAATACAAATTAATTAAAATATTTTATATTGCTTGATTTAAATTTTAATAACATTTTTTTTCTTTATTTTTTTATACTCTGGGCAATCATACTATATTAATAATAGAAGATTATAGTAGTGTTTTCATAACATTAAATATGTAAAAAATCGGCAGCAAAAGTTTATAGATTAGATTTCTTTTCATTTCATTTTTGTAGTAAATACTTTAGATTAACTTTAACTTTTTCATTTTGTAATCAAAAAATAAAATTCACAAATTTATGTAAAATAATAAAATAATTTTGATGACTTGTGACAATACTTGGATATGTTTTACTTATTCTAGAAATTTGTATCTTGATCAATGTGTAACTCTATATATGTGGATCCATCATTATAATAAAATCACACTTCAGTCTTCACCCAAACGATTTTACTCGAATAGATGTGAGACTCTATCTAATTTATAACATGTCACCAGCACAATAGCTTTAATTCGATTTTCGGCCACCCTTTTCTTCATCCAAGATCTTGAGGTAAAGGCTTCTACGGTAAACCTAATTTCTGTAGGGGGAAATTTCATGCCAAAACGTGCATGAATTATATTCTATAACGTGCCTTTTCTGAAGCATGAAATCAAACATAATTTCAACTTTTCGGAAATGCGTGACGAAATGAGAAGTGATTTCTTCAATTCAAGCATTTCAATTTTTCCAATTCAAGATTTTCTTCAAATCGAAATAAAAGTTACTATTTCTATTAAATTGAAGTAAAGTTAAAAGACTTTGACACTAGAAAGGATGTAATGCGAATCAAATGATTTAGTCGAGACATGAGTTGAACTCTTTCTTCTTAAGACGAATTTGCCTCGTAATGGTGCTAATGATTTTTTGATCATCATCTTTCAAGATACAACGATCACGTCCTCCAATAAGAGCATTCCAAATTACGTAGATCAACGAATTTGAAACGAAATTTTCTCTCTACCAAACCATGATTTTTAATGTAAGATAAATCACTTTGATGCAAAACAAACAATGAATGTGATATGGAATGATTATGAAACATCAAGGGTGTTCAACTTATAGAGGATGAGGGGTTGTGATCGAAAAGACACTCCCAAAAATTCAATATTTTTTTTCATGAAGGGACGTAGCTCGCTGGCCTCTCGCCTCGCCGCTCAAGCGCTCAAAGTAAGGAACTTGGCGCTCGCTTGGTGCCAAGATGTCGCTCAAGCAGCAGTTTTATATATTGAATTCTCGATTTCCTCTTATCTTTGGACAACAATCTTTCATTCATTTGGAATTGGTTTTGAAATTTCAATTATACTCGATAGTCTACTTGATGAGTATTGCAAGTTATTCTATTCACTTTTGTGATTTGACTATCGGAAACCTATTCGAATACTTAGCTCAATTTGATACAAAATCAAATTTTACTTAAATCAAATTAAGCTTAGTTAACCAAATTCAAACAATCTCTCACATAAATGAAAATTACCAACATATGCAAATGATAATATAAACACCAGTAAAGAGACAAGAAGAAAGACATGCATCAAGAGAGGTAGCTTCTAGTTTTGAACCTACCTTAATGAAATATTATCAAATTTACTTTGCTAATTGGTAAACGTGATGTCTTGAACCATTCAGCAGTTGATGTAAACCAAGACAACAGTATTCACAAAATATCTTTCCTAAACCGTTTATGTTCTCACGATTGTGTTCATTTTTGCCTTGAACCACTCTTAAATATCATAAGTGTTTTAGAAGATCGTAGCCTAAACAATTCTCATTGAAGCACATTCACTTCACACTTACATAGGTGACCTATTGAGAGTATTTTGTCATATTTCACTTGACTTAATCAAGCGTAACTTAAACATTCCGCAGAAAGCACCTTGATTATCATTGGAATGAGTATGAATTATTTCCTAAATGCTTCACGGAATCTTCATAACTTAGTTCTATTGAACCAAGATCTTGTGATTTCCAATCAACAAGATTGAGTTACCATTATAAAGACTCTTATGTAGTATGCTTTAATCCCATTTCCTTCGATAGACAATATATTTGATCTCTCGATAAGTCTTTTGTAAGTAGACATTTTCTTTGATTTCATAAAATAACTGGAAATAATACCATTAGTTGCTTAAGGGATAATTGCAGTAAAAGCTCCAAACCTTTGCAACATTAGTAGATTTTTCCAAAATATTTGATTTGTTGCAGCCGTTATCCCTAATCTTTCCAAACGTTGCAGATGAGACCCTTTTGGATGATTTTCATCAATTTCTTCGTCAGTTGACCACCAAAATAAAATATTGACAACTTTCTACTAGAATTAAGGAGGGTAAAATTATAATTTACTATTTCTCCCATAAAATAATTAAAAAAGTTAAATAAAAAAAAAAGAAAAGAAAAAGGAAAATGTATCTTCTTCTCCCTCCCTGTACGCACAAGCCTAACCCATTAACCTAAAACCAGAAATCTGTCATTGCCACAACCATCGCCATCGACTACTACCACCATGAACAAAATTCAACATCTTGTCTTTCTGCTTCTGGGTAAACTTGGTCTGGAACCTTTTCTTTCCTGGCGATGGGGTTGGAATTGTAGTCCTCAAGCTCATCTATTGAACTACTTCCTCCACCACCTAAACTCGACGACAAGGACAGATGGAGTCTCTGCTGCTGCAGGTGAGAAACGTGGAGGTACCCACTTGGGCTTCTATAGCTGAAATGCCCGTGTGGGTGGTGGGTAAGAAGTAGCTGTTGTTGCTGGTGATGGTGGTGAAAGACAAAAGCGCCGCCTCCTTCAATTTCCTTGTAGTGGAAATTCCGGTGGCAATTGCAAGCGGCGCATTTAAGTGCATCCAAGGTTCCCTCATCTCTCGCTGTAGTAAACTCGCTGCATCTATCCATCGCGTGGCTGCCGATCTCCACCGCGTGATTTTTTAAACAGCCTTTGTTCCTAGGTTTCCTCAACGGTGTTACCGCGATTTCAACAATGTTTGGCATTTTAGCTGGCTGAGTCGAGTTAGAGTCAAAACTCGGTACCTCTCCCTATCGGGTACTTGGAATTGTAGGTTTTCTTCAAATTCTTTTTCAAGATAAAATTGTACATTTTGGTGTTCACGGTAGTGGTTGATGGCGGTGGGGGTGGTGGCAGCGGCGGATTTTTGGTTTTGGGTTGAGGGGTTGGGCTTGTGTGTGAGAGGTGGGGATGGGGGTGAGGGACAAGAAGACATTTTTTTCTTTTTCTTTTATTTTTTTTGTTTTTTATTTAACTTTTTAATTATTTCATGGGAAAAATAGTAAGTTACCATTTCACCCTTCCCTATTTTGGTAGAAAGTTGTCAATTTTTTTTTATTTTGGTGGCCAACTGACATAGAAATGGATGAAAACTGTCCAAAAGAGTCTCGTCTGAAATGTTTGGAAAGATTATGGGTAACTGCTACAACAAATCAAAGGTTTGGAGAAAATCTGCTAATCTTTCAAATGTTTGGGGCTTTTGTTGCAATTATCCCATTGATTAATAGTATGGTGTCTATAACGTATATATCTAGATTTATCAGTCCAAATGACTATGTATCTCAATAATTATAGCTAACAATAACAATTGATTCATTTAGCCCCTGTTTGGTACCCATTAAAATTTTCATTTTCATTCTTCTACTCATTTTTAACCACACATTCTTCAATTATATAATATTTTCCATCACATAAATAACTTTTCCTTCTTTTTCAATCACACATCCTCTATCAATTTACTATTCCAGAATACATTCTTTCTAAATAACGTGGCTCAAACACACCCTTAGTAGATACAAATTATCACCTACTAAGAAATTCTCTTATGAAGCCACGTGCTTCTTCACTGGCTTTAACAAAAGTTATATTGTCTTGCAATATGGTTGAAGAATTTCTAACATACCATTGCACTAGTCAAACATATTTACTAGTTGATTTCAAATTATGGGTATACAATTTACAATTGAACTACTATCAACATCAATTTATGAACATTCTTCAAATGTCCCGACAATCATTATTGCATATCCAATACAAATAAAATAATCAATTTTCATCACATTTATTTACTTTGACTTAGAGTGTATCACGTTTGTGAACCATCCTTGTACTTCTAAAATTAGTATAATGACTTTCTACCTTTTCACCTTCATAGAAATTTTTCTACGATTTATAAGGTACAACTTGAAAAATAAGTTACCTCCACAATTTCTCAATTAGGAATGCATGTGCAACTAGTGATGTTGCATCCACAAGTTTTAAACTGTTCATATAATTTCGCAAGCATTAATGATAACCTCAACAATTTTGGGTTACACTTGAATTCAGAGTTCATCAACTCTTTTAAAGTTCAATTCATCTATCAAATAGACAATATCCATTATATATTCCGTCTTAAATCATATGAAATGATTAGGAATGACAATGCTTCATGAAAGTCCATGCACTTTCATAATTAGGGTTGCCAACTAACAAATAACACAAATGAAAGACACTTTCATTCCAAATTGTATCCCATAATGTACTACAATAAATTATCTTTAATTGGACCATACACAATTTGATCAAGGTCAACACATACCAAACACAATTTAGGAGCTGTAAACCAACTATGCTTTCAAGATATGCAGTAATACACACCAATCTTGTATATTGAAGCCAACATAGGCGCACATAACTATACACACATTTTAGTATAATATGTTACAAATAAGCATCTTGATGCACAAGAATTGCAACTTCTCCTAACGTTTGCAACTTATCAATTTTGTGACATTTCACGAGATAGTGCCATTTGTAATATTTCATTTTAAATAGTAAGGCACCTATTAACCTTATTTACTTGAATTCCAACACGAAGGAATATTTAGAAGTAAATTGCCTTTGAAGAAAGTTCATATACTTTCAACAACTTGTTGGCATCCTTTCAAATATTAAGCGTAGTTCTTCTGTTCATTCGTTGTTTGACTTGAAGTAGTCCCAACGATATCCATTTCAACACAATCAAAGTGAAGAAACAATGTATATGCTTTTTCCAAACATTTATCCATTCATTGTATAGGTTTATTTCATCTATAGTAAACATATATTATGACTAGAAATGTCAGTCTCGTGGAAATCCATGTACTTCCATATTATACGAGACAAGCAACTATGTATTGACAAATTACCATTCGATAGACTCCTTAACACCAAAATAGATTTAAAAATATGTTTAGACAATGAAGAGCCTCACCATATAGTGCCTTCAAAAACCACGCATGTACTTTCAATTCCAAATCCTCAATCAACAAAACGTGAAATCAATTGTTTTATGAAAAGTCATGCTTGATTAGTAAGGCACAACGTATACACATAGTTTGATAAAAGAAAATATATAGCACAAATATTTGCTTCACAAAATTCATAGAGAAACTATAGACTTCTCAAAAATCATGCACTATCAACTACATAAAGCACATTGCATTCATCGGTTCATGAATATCAATTGAATTATGAGCAAATGAATTGAGTTTCATAACTAATCATCACATAATCTCATGAAACCTCATGTATATAACGATGTACCGTGATCCTTTTATTGTGGTTATTTTTTTTTTCAAAGAGTAATACTTTTTAAACAACATATGAAAGTTCATCTACTTTTATATAAATCATTGAAATCAAATCCATTACATTTCCTTCATTCTTTTAGTTTGACCAAATTCATCATATTTGCATTCCAAATAAGCATCAGCCTCAACGGCTTTCCATGTAAAAGCCAATTTCAAACAGAATATAAAATGCACGAAACAAAAATTCATCTTAAGATTGTTGGGGAAATTTCATACCAAAATATGCATGAATTATATTTTATGATGTGTGCTCATGAAAATATGTTTCGAATTAAAACCACAGCAAGTGTACAGTTTGTTAACAAGTAATAAAGTAGATTTTGAGTTTGAATATTGTCACATAGAGATTGATTTAGTTCAATTTTTATTATCACGGCCTTAACCGAAATAAGATTAATATGATGTGTTTGCAATTGAATTATATTTAAATTAACCTATTTATGCAATTATGAGTGCATGGATTAAATTAAGCCTCTGTTTGGTCCACATTATTTTTGCATTCTCATTTTTCTACTCATTTTCAACCACACATTTTTGAATAAAATAATATTTTCCATCACATCAATAACTTTTCCTTCATTTTCAACCACATATTCCACATCACATCATAAAAAAAATGCATTCTTGGTTTCATTATGTGCACCAAACAGGTCCTAAATGCAAATTAATGTGTTTTAATGAATGACAAATATACTAGGATCTCGACTTCCCATGCAATAATCAGTTTTAACCCTAATTTAACACGTTGACAACACGATTGGATTTGATGAATCGGTGTTCCTATTTTATTTAACAATCTCTCTCGATTAATGTTAAACCTACTTTTATATACAACCCCACTATATTTCTATGATGGATGAGAACAAATAAAAATGCATGAACTTTTCTGAACACTTAACGAATCACATAAGGCATAGCAGTATATTTCTATCATCTATCGGACCCCGTGACAATTTATATATGTTGAACCTATTTTTCTTTTTTATAATACATAAAATAGACCAACTAACGTGCACAATAATTGTCAAGAAAATAAAATTATATAAATTGTTCAATATCCAAAATACGTGTTTCAATGTCAAATATATAAAATTAAAAATTAAAACTCAATATCACATGGTTCATCGTTCTCCTAATCCATAGAAAACTAGCCTAGCATGTTATGAAAGAGAAAACAAAAGGAATACTGAAGAATCGACATCACCCAATGTAATTCTTGAATTGATTCTCGTGTTCTAGAATTTGATCTTCGTATTCTTGGCTTCTTCTCAATTCCAAAAGTCTCTTAGAATGTGTTCTTCGTTTTGAACGGCTCTAGGGTTTTAAAAGGCGCCCCAAACTCGTTTCCATAAGAGTTGTATTGAAATGTAGAAACCTGATTTTTTCCTTCGAGAACGTACTATGCAACCGCATAGTTCAACCAAATTCACTTTTAAGATTTACTGAAGCCAACCATGCGACCACATAGTTGAGCTTAATTTCCAACTAATGCGTTATAGTCCCCGAGCTCCTCTCGTTCTTTGATCTCTTTTTCCACTTCTTCTGCCTCCAAGACTTTATTCCTTAGCTCAGTTGGCCTTTGACTCTTTCGCATCCATATTTCTTCTTCCGGGTCATCTTTCGACTATTTGAACTTTGGTCCTGAACTTTGATTTTCTTCAATCTTAGTCATTTTCCACTTCTTTTTCCTAAATTCTACCATGTTCATCAATGTTATCCTACAAAACACAATTTATATAGAATTAAGCCATATTTTGATATACTTACCAACAATTATCCATGTTTTGAAACCTGAATAAGTGCGTAAAATGAACTTATCAAATCCCCCAAACTTGAACAATGGTTTGTCCTCAAATAAACTGTAGCTTAACTCCAAACATGGTTTGACAACCTGTCGTGTCACGGGATTGGAATTTAACCACCAACAAAATGAATAATTTCAACATTACAAAATCAAATCAACTTGTATAGGTTACATGCAAAACTCGATGTGTGTGGATGTAAACTCATGTAAACATATCAAGCTCATGATTGGTTCAAATCCCGACCCATAATAGTCAAATATTTCATTTCTTCTCTCGAGAAATACACTTTCCCCCAAACTCATTCTTTTTACTCAATTTTTTCGGAGCACATGTTAAGTTGAACTTATTTAATTCTACTCCTTACCATCTCTTAGTTTGGATGGATCTTACTATCACAAGTTCACACTTCAACAAGTCGAGATTCTCCTCTATTTTTGATGCTTCAACCTTTAAGACTAAACTAAGTTACTTGCCTCGTATCAAACGTATAGTTCTATCAACCAAATGTCTTGGGGCTTAATCAATGTAATTTTGCTCTTTTTTTAATCATCTTCTCATTTGCTTTCTATATAACCCATGTAGCATGCTTTAGGTTGATGACTCCCAGGTCAGATGATCATAGGGCACCAGGTTTTAAACACTTACAGACTTATTCACTTGAATTATACAAGCTCGAACAAATGATTTTATTCACACATAAACCCATGTTATGCCCCTTCTCTTTTAGACATTAAGCCTCTAAAACCAAACCCCTAACTTGAGACTTTCACCCCCATCTTTATCTAATTGGTTTTAGACAATTCGCACAAGAAAAATTTCAAGCACACAAAATAATAAGCAAATACTAAAAAAAAAAAACTATGATAAATAAAAACTAAATATTTTTTCACATGAACAGTCATAAAAAAAATGATAAATGTCACAAAAAAATATTAATGAATAACCATGGTGTCATGAAAATTATTCTATTCTCCTACCACCCCCAAACTTATACAACACGTTGTCTTCAATGTGTAGTAAATTTAGTGAAATGCAAAAGTTTAAGACAAAAACAAAATGAGGTACCAAAATAAAGGTGACGAATATTCCCCTTATCAATATGGATGTGACGGTAAGGATGGTGGGGAAAAAGTAGAGCCGGATGTGCCATCTGCGGAAGGTGGAGGCAGTCGTGCAAGAATCTGCCGCATCAACTCGGACTGTTGGGCGAGCTCGGTCTGTAAGATTCTCGCCAAACCATTGTCAAGCTGCCCTTGCATGCCTCGAAGTAGTGTCGACTGTGCCTGAACCTCAGTCTCAAGACTGCCTATTCGATCGCACAACTCGTTAGCACTTAGCTGTATACCATCAACTCTGCCCACATAAGTACTCAACTGTCTATTCAAGATTTCGACCTCTTTCATTGTAGCCAAAGACGCCCTACTAATAGTAGCAGTGAAATCCCATGGAGTCATTATATCACTTTGCATGGTCCAGATTCTGCACCCAGGCTTCAACAGCTTGCTGAAGACTCTAATTATCTCAGCTAGAGTCGGTCATAGTAGCAAAGATCTGTCTCATCAGCTGTGTATCGACATCACTAGGTAGTGGTGGAGTCTGAGGTATCTCGACATCTTTGGCTGCTTGATCCTGCTTAGCTGGCTGCTGTCTAAAGCGCTCACCTTCTATTTGCTCTTTATGCTTATTCCTAGCTCTTTCCTGGGCCTCAAATGTATTGTGCTTAATAAAAGCATTGGGTCTCTCTAGCACCTCCCCAAATGGGATAGTCATACCTGAGCTCTTGCAAATCCCGCTAATTAGGCTCAGGAATATCAAATAATGATGTCGGTCCTCCCAAATCCCTTGAGAGTGAATCTGCTTATAGATAAATGTTGCCAGTCAATCTCTGACCTCTCACCAAGTGGTAGATGAATCCAGCATTGGGATCAGTGAATGTGGTTCTATAAGATGTAGGTTTGATATTATAGCACATGAACATCCACAAAATAGCTATTGTGGTTAGATAAGACGTAAGCTCAATCTGATGCCACTCTGGAGTTTGCAGTGGCCAAGCATTCTCTCTCCCAAGCAAAACCTCTCTGGCCTTATTCCAAGGAAAATCACCTGGAATTGGGATGACATTGTCCTAGGTGAGCTGATAGTACTCATGTATGACCTCGGGTGAGAACATAATCCATTTGTTCCTCACCCGATCCTGAGGTAAATGCTCAGATCCAGGGGTGTCGATTTCACTATTGAAGTTGACATAGAATTCTTGAACAAGTCCTTCATATGCAGGGTGTGGTCTCTCCACCACTTTTTCCCAGCCACAATTCTGCACTAAGGTCATAATCTCAAACCCTGGGAAATCTTCTAGTTTAAGCAAGTAATGTCCAATGGCTTATGATATTAGAATATCTAGATATGGACTCTTAGTTCAAAAACCGTCTTATACCCCCGTCCGGTCCCCGAGTACGAACAGTACCAGAAGTGGATGCAACTTTCTCCTTTCCTTTAATGATTCGCTTAAGAGGTATCCTACAAACACAAACACAATTTGGAAGTATTCAACTATCTTTGATACTTAAATGAATGATATTTCACTTGACAATAAGCAAATAACACGAGTGAGTAAATTTCCCAAACTTATGGTAAAGGCATGTATACAACGCTTGTACTTAAGGAATTCAAGTAACGAACCAAACAAAGCAAAAATGGATGTAACGATGCCATGCTCGGTGAAATATGTAATGAAGTATGGGTATTATCCCAAAACATTCAAAGTAAGGCTCACAAACCCAAAATCAACTCAAAGAATGAAAATTTTTGTATTTGAACCCATGATTAACCAAGCAAGTTCGCCTACCGATATCGACAAGAAAAATTGAAATTTTTCCGACCAATCTTTGGGCATATGAAAGAAGACATAGTGGACTTACTCATAGTTAAATTTGATGTCAAACAGACTTTGTTTGGGTTAGCAAAATGAGGGACGAAGTAAGGGAAGTGAAGTGACGTGTGCCTAACCTTGTCATGCCTATGTGTGGTCAATTTGGGTTTTGGTGTTTTCAATTACATTTTTCAATGAATGTCAACACAAAATGTCATCCGAAATGCATATCAACAAAGTCAAATTCGAAATTTATCCAAATTCACTACAAATGTGCACATAGGCAATTCATCAAACACATTGCAAGCATTAGATCTTTCCATTAAATTTTTAATACCTTGGTTTAAATCAAGCCATAACTTTATGAATATAACTCAAAATCTTGGGCTCCATCATCTACCTAATGCCCAACTCCTCAGTTAAGCATTCAATTTTCGTTCTCAAATCACTAATGAAGAATTCATATAGAATGAGGGCAAAGAGGATTTGATGACATACCTTGATATTTTGATGAAGAATAATGGAGAAAATGCAAGTGTGAGTGATGTGGTCGAGAGGTGTCATGTGTGTAAGTAAAATGGTGTGGGTGTTTTCATGTATGAGAGGTGGTGGATTGGTGGTGTGTTCGTGTGCGTGAGTAAAGAAGGGGAGGTGTGTTCGTGTGCGTGAGTTTTTAAAATGAAATCCGGCTTAAGTTACTCTATGCGACTGCATAGAGCAAGAAGATGCGGTTGCATAGAACAAAATTTTAGGGCCAATTTAGGCCCTAATGCTCTATATGCGACCACAAGCTAGGTAGTACTATGCGGTCGCATAGACTACCAGCTTGCAAATTTTTTACTGTTTCGAATATTTTGGTCATTCGATCATCCATGGCCTAATAGATCTCGAATTTCATGCCAACATGATTAGATAAGTATGATGAGTATACGAAACATGGAAAAATTTATAAACTCACTCATGTCTCCAAAAACACGTTTTTGGTAAAATTTTTCAAAAATCTCATTTTTCTAGTCATATTTCACACGGACTTTCCACAGTCCCCAAAAATTGTCAAAACACAATGCACACTGTATGGCATGCGTTTTTGTCATGAAATTGGTTCCAAAACCACTTTGAGACTCAAGAACACTCGACGATCCCGAAAACCCTGAAAATGATCTTATTGGCTCAAAATACGTGATTTTCATATTGAATCAACTAAGTAGCATTCCATACTTCCAAACTCATACACAACACCTGTAACTCTAGTGTGGACCATGCATAGGCTTTTGTGAGCTATAATGACGATAAGTGACCTATTATTACTAAAGAGTCATCAAAAACATATAAAAAAAGTTCATAATCTAATGCATAAAGAGGAATAAATCAAAAGGGAAGAAACGTTGGGTTGCCTCCCAACAACCGATTGTTTATAGTTCATAGCTCGACTTTATGGCGATTGATTCACTCCGATGTCTAAAGATGAATGGTGGACTTTTCTTTTGAGAATTCACCGCTCCAGTAAGGCTTCAACAACTGTCCATTAACTTTAAATGTCATCTTGCTGTCATGAGTGATCTCTATAGCCCCATATGAAAATATCTTGGTAATTGTGTATGGACCTAACCACCTTGACCTCAACTTTCCCGAAAAAGTGCTTAAATTTAGAATTGTATAACAGGACTTGTTGGCCCACCTCAAACTTTCTTCTTTGAATATGAATGTCATGCACTTTTTGGTGCCCTCCTTATAGAGTTTTGCATTCTTGTAAGCTACAAGTCGGAACTTGTCTATTTCATTTAGCTAAAGTAATCTCTTTTCACCAGCTGCTTTCAAATCAAAATTTAAGTTTCTGACCGCCCAGTAAGCACGGTGTTCCAAGTCAACTAGCAAGTGGCACGCTTTCCTAAAAATCAAGTTATACAGAGACATGCCTATAGGTGTTTTGAATGCTGTTTTGTAAGCCCACAACGTCTAGCATCTTTGACCAATCTTTTCTTGAAGAACTCACTGTCACGTCAAGTATCCGCTCTAATTATCGATTGGATATTTCAATTTGCCCACTGGTCTGAGGATGATAAGGAGTTGGTATACGGTGCCGGTCGCCATATTTAGCCAATAAGGACTCAAATTTTCGATTTTAAAAGTGTTTACCCCCATAACTTATGATAGCCCTAGGTGTGCCATAATGGGTGAAAATGCACCTCTTTAGAAACCCAATTACTACTTTAGCATTGTTGGTTGGCAATGCTACTACTACCACCCATTTGGAGACCTAATCAACTACAATTAGGATGTACTGATTTAAGAACGATGGATGGAATGGCCTCATAAAGTCAATCCCCTACACGTCAAAAAGCTCTATCTCTAGGATACTATTTAATAGTATCTCGTTCCTTCTAGATATATTTTTCGTGTGCTGGCATCTGTCACACCTTTTCACGAATTCAAAAGCATCCCGAAAGAGTGAAGGCCAATAGAACCCAGACTGTAACACTTTAGCAGCTTTCTTTGATGCCCCAAAGTGTCATGCATATGTAAATGAATGACAATGTTCCTGTATTTGAGATACTTCATCCTCAGGAACACATCGCCAAATAATTTGATCTGCCCCTCACCTGTAGGGAATGAGATCCTCCCAAAAATAATATTTCAAATCGGAAAAATATTTATTACGCTGGCTTGAATAATCCAGTGAAGTGATAGACTTGGCCAAATAATTCACTATTATTAGCATACCTCCATACTAAATATCTACTCGTCTGAAAAAATCTCATTTATCTATACTGACTCTTTCAGCTTTTCGAGCTCAAATTGAGATAAGTGAACGACTACCACATTTTCACTACCTTTTTTTGTTCCTAATCTCCAAATCAAACTCTTGCAGAAGTAATACCCAACAGATCAGTCTTGGTTTGGCATCCTTTTTTGTCATCAAATATTTCAAGGAGGCATGATCAATGTAGACTATGACATTTGATTCAACAAGATATGATCGAAATTTAACAAAGGCATAGACCACAGCTCGAAGCTCTCCCAATACGGCTCCTACGGCATATTCACTCGCATCACACATTGATTTGAATGGCAAAGTCCAATCTGGTGCAATGATCACTGGGTTGAGGTCAAATTTTCTTTTAAAGTGTTGAAAGCCAATATACACTTTGCAGAGAAGTTAAAATTGATATCCTTAGCTAGCAAGTCGCACAGAGGTTTTGTGATCTTCGAGAAATCCTTAATGAAGCGTTGATAAAACTCGACACGCCTAAGAAAACTGGGAACACCTTAACTAATCTAGGCAGCGGTAATTTCTCGATAATCGGATTTTTTCTTTGTCCACCTCTATCTCATTAGCTGAAATGCGACATCCCAATACAATGCCCTCTTCTACCATGAAGTGGCATTTTTCCCAATTTAATACCAAGTTGGTTTCCTTGCATCGCTGTAATACCAAACTCAAATGCTACAAACATTCATCAAAAGACGATCCTAACACCGAGAAGTCATCCATGAAGATTTCTATGAATTTTTCCATCATGTTAGAGAAGATCTCCATCATGCAATGCTGAAAGGTAGCAGGAGCATTGCACAAATCGAATGACATCCTACGGTAAGCAAATGTACCATAGGGGCAAATAAAAGTTGTATTATCTTGATCATCATGTGCTAATGGGATATGATTTTATCCAAAGCATCCCTCAAAGAAGTAGTAGTGTGAGTATCATGCTGGTCTTTCCAATATCTGATCGATAAATGGAAGGGCAAAGTGATCATTCCGAGTAGCAGCATTGAGTTTACGATAATCAATGTAAACTCTCCATCCTGTAACAGTTTTGGTGGGAATTAACTCATTCTTTTCATTTTGCACCACCGTAATTTCACCCTTCTTCGGTACGACCTGAACTTGGTTGATCCATGCGCTATCTGATATTGGGAAGATGATACCCACATCCAGGAATTTTTGTACCTCTGCTCTGACTACTTCTTTTATATTTGGATTAAGCCTTCGCTGACTGTCTACATTCGGTCGAAAATTCTCCTCCATGAGAATCTTATGCATGCACAATGAAGGACTGATTCTTTTAATATCTGCAATGGACCTTCATATGACTGTCTTATTGTCCCTGAGTACCCGTAGTAGCCTATCCTCCTGTACCCTCCTAACTGAGTTTGAAATAATTTCTGTTAGTGTAGAGGACTTCCCAAATAAGCGTATTGGATATAAAGTGGTAGTTGCTTGAGTTCCAATTTAGGAGGCTGCTGAATGGATGGTAATGCTTTGTAGGACCCGTTTATGCGTGTACGGTAGATTGGTCTCCAAAAACCTTATACATGCCTCGATCTCAAGAGAATTAGTGTAAGTAGATTAAGAGTGTGCAATACATGTTTCATATGCATTCTACGGGTTATGTAGCATAAATGTGTCTTGGACCACCTTCTCGATGACATCTATCTGAAAGTACTTGTCTGATTCAGTAGGGAATTTCATGGCCTTGAAGACATTGAAAAAAGTCTACTCTTCACCAAGTCTCAAAAGAAGTTGACCCTTCTGAGCATCAATAAGAGCTTTCACTGTGGCTAAGAATGGACGGCCCAGTATAAGTGGAATATCCTTGTTCTCTTCCATGTCGAGAATGAGAAAATCAGCTGGAAAGATGAATTTTCCACTTTAATCAATACATCTTCTATGATCCATCTTGATGAGTAAGGGATCGATCAGCTAGCGGAAGAGTTACCATAGTTGCTTTAGCCTCTCCCAATTCGAGTTTCCTGAAAACAAAAAGTGGCATTAAATTAATACTTCCATCTAAATCACATAAAGCTTTATCAAAATATCAATTTCCAATAGTGCAAGGTACAGTAAAACTCTCTAGGTCTTTTAGGGCATGTTCTTTTTACCATTTTCAGGCTGTTTTCTGTTTTCGATTTTCCAAAGCAATGAAAATGCATTCTCTTTTCTATTTATGTAAATGCGTTTTTGAAAAAAAAGTTAAAAATTTATAAAGAAAACCCAAAACGACACATTTGTCATTTTTGGTGTTTTCAGTTATAATCAAGTTAAAATTTTCGAAACGTGTTTTGAGTATTTTCAAAATAATTTTCAAAATGCCACAAAGAACACATTTTCAACAATCTCAAAATGGACACTGAAAACTCAAAATCTAAAATGAATTCAAAACTCAAAATTGAAACACAAAGAGAATAGCCCCTTAACTTTAGATGTAGCTTTTTCTATATTCGGTGCTACACTCCGTAGTCAACATCACCATTTCATGTTTCTCTAGTTTGCGTTTATTGGATAGGATATCCTTTAGGAACTTGGCGTAGCTCAGCATTTGGATGAGTGCATCAACAAATGGGATGTTGATGTGGAGTTTCTTGAAGACCTCATGAAATTTCGTGTACTGTTGATCCAATTTGTGCTTTTTCAACCTCTGTGGGAATGGAATAAGGGGCTCGTAAAGATTGATAGAAACAGTTGCCCTAACCCATGGTGTATTTGAACTCTCCTTAGTAGATGCTTCTATTGTCTGTTCAGTCTGTTCCGTATGCTCCTCTTCTGAAGAATGTATTGTTTCCTTACTTGCAGCCAGCCTCTTTACATGAATTTTTGATCATTGCACCCCGCTTCTAGTTGTTATTGCTTTTGCATGTTCCATATGGTTGATTTTTGTATAGCTGAGTAATAAACCTAGTGCTCTGCCAGCCATAGAGAGTGACATCTGTCCCACTTGAGTTTTCAGGTTTTTAATTACTGGACTCTAATCTTGGAGAGTAGTTTCAATCTTTTTCATGAACTGATTATTAATGTCCAGGTATTATTTTTTTCTCCATAAATTTCCCGAACATCTCTTCCAACTAAAATTTTTTTCTCATGCTGCTGAAACTGATCATGCGGCCTATTTTAATTCTGATTAGCCCAAGAGAAATTTGGGTGCTTCCTCCAACATGGGTTGTAAGTATCTGAATGTGGATTATTCTGTTCACGTTGTTCCCATTATGTAAAATCTACTTTTCCATTCCTTGTGCCACAATAAGAAACTATTATAAATTATGATCTACACCACACTATTTGCAACTTGGCTTATTGGCTTGTACTGGATTGGTTGTCTATGATATACTTTCTACCTTATGAAATAATGAGTCTATCTTCGCAAATAAAGCTAAGTAAATATCCACCTCGTATACACCCAGTGCTTTCTTTTGTACCACTCGCTCAGAAACCCACATGGCTAAAGTTGTAGCTATTGTCTCGAATAACTTCAAAGCTTTGTCAATTGTCTTTGTAGATAAGGAGTCGTTAGACGAAGAATCCACCATGCTTTTAACTGATGGAAGCAATCCAGCATAGAAATATTGGACCTTGAGTCCTTTGCTAATACCGTGATGAGGACACTTCTATAGCATTTTCTTGAACTTGTTCCAAGTTTCATCATAAGATTTGATTCACTTTGACGGAAGATAGATATATCATGCGTCAATTTTGCTATCTTGGCCGGTGGGAAGAATTTTATGCAGAACTTTTAGGCTAGATCATTCCACATACTGATACTAGGGATGGGTTGAGAATCTAACCACTCAAATTGTGTGGAAACAGTCTAATAGCATCATCTGAAATACCCTGATATCGAAAATGTTGACATATATCCAAGAATCGAGAGATGTGTGTACGAGGATTTTCTTCAGCTTTACTATAAAGTTGATGTTCATTTTGGAATAAATGTATAATTTTTGTCTTCAACTGGATATTAGGCTGACCAAATGAAGGGTAGACAATGTTGGATTGACTCTGATTGATATGTATTGTTGCCTCATCAACAACTTCCTCTTCATTAACCTGAACTACTTGAATGTTTTGCTCATTAGCCATTTGTACTAGCTGTTTTTGGTCTTTTTGTTATGTTGCTCTTGCTTACCTTAGCCTACGATGAAACATGTGTTCGATTTTTGGATCAGCTGGACTCAATTCACCGTCAAGTGACCTTTGCATACAACATCTAAAAGAGAAACAACAATAGCACTTAGATAACTAAAATGAAATAAATAAATAACAAAAAACGTTCGAATTACCGTCGAGGTAAATAAAATCAAATTAAACTCAATCCCCGACAACAGCGCAAAAAACATGCTCAAGAAAATATATTTTGAATTAAAATCACCGGAAGTTTACGGTTCGTTAACAAGTAATAAAGTGGTTTTGAGTCTAAATGTTGTCCCATAGAGATTGATTTAGTACAATTTTTATTATTGCGACTTTAATCGAAATAAGATTAATATGATGAGTTTGCG
This sequence comes from Fraxinus cuspidata, assembly GCA_903798385.1. Classification (NCBI taxonomy): domain Eukaryota; kingdom Viridiplantae; phylum Streptophyta; class Magnoliopsida; order Lamiales; family Oleaceae; genus Fraxinus; species Fraxinus cuspidata. The sequence goes on from CAIGRP010012578.1 coordinate 31,423, forward strand.
ACTGAATTATATCTAAATTAAAATATTTATGCAATTATGAGTGAATTGACTAAATTAAATGCAAATTAATGTGTTTTAATGAATGATAAACATATTAGGATCCCGAATTCCCATGCAATAATCAGTTTTAACCCTAGTTTTACACGTTGATAACACGATTGAACTTGATGAATAAGCATTCCTTATTTAATTTAACAATCTCTCTCGAGTAATATTATCCCTACTTTTATATTTAACCCAACTATATTTCTATGATGGATGCGAACATATAAAAATGCATGAATTTTTCTGAACACTTAACGATTCACATAAGGCATAGCGGTATATTTATATTCCGTATCGGACCATATGACAATTTATATATGTCAAACATATTTTCTTTCTTTCGAATGTATAAAATATGTCACATAATTCACACAACTAACGTGCACAATAATTGTGGAGAAAAAAGTCATATAAATTGCGCAATATCTAAAATATGTGTTTCAATATCAAATATATAAAACTACAAATTAAAAATCATACTACATGGTTCATCGTTCTCCTATTACATAGAAAACTAGCATAGCATGTTATGAAGGAGAAAGTAAAAGGAATACTGAAGAATTGACATCACTCAATATAATTCTTGAATTGATTCTCGTGCTCTTGGATTTTATCTTTATATTCTTGACTTCTTATTTGCTCTAAAAGTCTTTTAGAATGTGTTAATTTTTGTTCTAGACGGTTCTAGAGTTTTAAAAGGCGCAGACGGTTCTAGAGTTTTAAAAGGCGCCCCCGAACTCGTTTCCATAAGAGTTGTATTGAAATAAGAAAATCATGTTTTTTCCTTCAAGAACGTACTATGCGACCACATAGTTCAACCAAATTCACTTTTAAGAATTGCTAAAGCCAACCATGCGACGGCATAGTTGAGCTTAACTTCCAACTAATGTGTTATAGTCCCCAAATTCCATTTTCTCGTTCTTTGATCTATTTTTCCACTTCTTCTTCCTCCAAGACTTTATTCCTTCGCTCAATTGGTCTTCGACTCTATCACACCCATGTTTCTTCTTCCGGGTCATCTTTCAATTATTTGCACTTTGGTCCTTGAAATTTGGTTTTCTTCCATTTTAGTTCTTTTTCCGCTTCTTTTTCCTAAATTCCACCATATTTATCAATGTTGTCCTTCAAAACACAATTTATATAGAATTATGTCATATTTCGATATAGTTACCAAAAATTATCCATGTTTTGTGACTTAAATAAGTGTGTAAAACGCACTTATCAATGTGCATTTTCATAAGTATGAAATCAAACATAATTTCAAGTTATCGGGAATACGTGAAAATGAAATGAGAAGTGATTCTTCAATTCATGGATTTCAATTTTCAATTCAAGATTTTCCTCAAATCGAAATAAAAGTTAGCATTTCTACTAAATCGAAATAAAGTTAAAAGACTTTAATACTAGAAAGGATCAAATGCTAATCAAATGATTTGGTCGAGACAAGAGTTGAACTCTTTCTCCATAAAACGAATCTCACCTGCAATGGTGCTTAAGGTTTTTTGGCAATCATCTTCAAGATGCAACGACTACATCCTGCAATAGGAATACTCCAAACTACGTAGACCAATGAACTTGAAATGAAATTTTCTCTCTATCAAATCATGATTTTTGATGCAAGATAAACTACTGTGATCAAGTGTCTTGATGCAAAACATACAATGAATATGATATGGAATGATTATGAAACAACAAAGGTGCCTATATTTTTTTCTCGAAGGGACGCAGCCCTTCACGCTACTTGTTGGCCTCCCTCCTTGTTGCTCGAGTGCTCAAGGCAGGGACTTAGCGCTCGCTTGGCGTCAAGATGTCGCTCGAGAAACAGTTTTATATGCTGAATTCTCGATTTCCTCCTTTGGATAACAATATTCATTCATCCAAAATTGGTTTTAAGATTCCAAATATACTACGATCATTATCTCGACAAGTAGAACAGTTTAGTCTATTCACTGTCGTGATATGACTATCGGAACCTATCTGAATGCTTGATCGAATTTGATACAAAATCAACTTTTACTTAATCAAATTTAGTTCACTTAACCAAATTCCAACAATTTCAAATCACACATGCAAAATTTGGATGCCGCATACAGATTTTGTCCATAAATACCATATGTTTAGAATATTTAATTGATTATTATGGTCATGAAAAGTCACTGCACGATGCACCTTTGACTTGTAAATATATAGTAACAAAAAATAAAATAAAATTGCAATGACTAATCACTCTGAATCCAAATATACTTTTACCTTTGTGCAAATAATACGTGGTTGACTATGATTTAATTACAGTACGTGAAACTTTTTCGCGTATGAATCTAATGGCACAAGTTCAGGTTTAGTCTCAATGAAAAAGGAAAATGGAGCACCTAATAATACATCTTAACATATTAAGAACTACGAAATCACCACTTTCGTTCTGGGGTGATGGAGGTATTGTACCATTTGATCCTTTTTTTCATGCTTTTTCTGGAGATTTAGAAAAACGTTCAACCAATAGGAATTCATTAATCATCCATTCCCAAGAGGACGAGCATGAAATTCTTTTTTTTTCTTATCGCGCGGACCAAGAGATTGGATCAAGCCATAAGAAGAGTGCTTTGTATAAATAATTTCTTGGTTTTAGACACCTCAATCACCATGAACGCCCTCGATTAGTGTAACGAGATATGTCTATTTATCTATCTCTTGACTCGAAATGAGATAAGGTCAAAAGGAATCTTAGAGAGTCTAGGGTTAGGCCATGAGGGTCTCTTAATGTATTCTTTTTTCTTCTCCTTAGAATTATTTCAAAAAGATTCATAGGGTAAGNATCTATCTCTTGACTCGAAATGAGATAAGGTCAAAAGGAATCTTAGAGAGTCTAGGGTTAGGCCATGAGGGTCTCTTAATGTATTCTTTTTTCTTCTCCTTAGAATTATTTCAAAAAGATTCATAGGGTAAGGAAGAAGGGAGGAAAAACACACCTGGTGAGCTCGGTACTACAAAGAGTTGTATGCTGCATTCGAAAAGGATGAATCGCTCCCAAAAAAAGAATATATTTATTTGCTTCCAATTGTTTGGACCGTAGGTGCGATGATTTAC
>CAIGRP010012583.1:0-19150 GCA_903798385.1 Fraxinus cuspidata
CCATGGTCCGCATTTATCGACATGTTTGCTCAAATCTTTTGCTTTCGCCTTTGTTTACTTGTTTTATACATTTACACTTCCAGTTATTATTGGTGTGTTAAAAAAAAAACACGACCCATATCTCGAGACATGTAAAAATAGAAAACACCATATTTGATTAGTTAGGGATAGAGTTGGTGTGTTTAAAAAAAAAAGACCCATGCACGGAGATGTGCGCACACGGAGACAGACATGGTGTCTCTATGCCACACAGAGTGTATGTCTCCGTGCCACACGGAGACATACACAGAGACACCATGTCTTCGTGTGTGCGCACACGGAGACACGGTGTCTACATGTGGCACGGAGACAGACATGGGGTCCTCGAGCGCGCAATGAGAAATTTTTATTTATTTATTTTACCAATAACATTTTTTCAAACATTTTGATATATAAATTTGTTTAAATAAGTCAACGAAATCTTCACAATCCTTATGAAAAAGTGAATTATTTTATGTTGTTGGAGAGTTGCCATAAGAGTGAAACCAGACAAATCCCAAATTTACCCAATAAAATCATCAAATCCTCATACTCAAGTTTCTAATCTAAAGCATCGATTTCAACTTTAAGACTCAACCCACGCAGTCAAACATAAATTTCATTATATATATTCACATCTCATAAAATTCATCAAATTTCAACCCCCAAACAAAACCCAGAAAAAGAAATAATCCAAATATGAGGTTATTACAATTACACGAGTTTGCCAAATTCTTTTAGGAGCAAAAAATCCATTGCAAATGGAAAGGAATGAGAAGTTTGCAATGGGAGGTTGCGTGGGAAAATGGAGGAGGAGTGGGTGGTTGAGTGAGATAATGGAGAAGCAGGAATGACAATGGAAAATTTTGAAGAATTTCAGGGAATTAAAAAAATCGGGGGAGGAGGGGCGGGGGGATTTACGATGATTGGAAATGACGACACCTGTCCGGCCTTTAGTTTCGCTCTTTTAATATGTAGTAACTTTTTAGTTCAAAAAGTTGCCATTTTATAAGACCAAGTTCATTTTTTTTAAGACTTGAGTAAACATGCTCCCAAATTCATCTTATGGAAATGAGTTAAGTGACACAAAATTATAATCAAGTTTTATACTGAATCTCTGTTTCTTATTAAACCCCCCCACTGATAATATGAAAATGAAAAAAAAATATAAGTTTAAGCACAAAAATAGCAAAATCGATTTTAAAGAAGTTTATTAATAGAAAAGAAACTGAGAGAATAACATGCTTAGTGGCATATTATTGATATACGATGGTACCAATAATAATTTACCATGGTCACAAGGTGAGGACTACTTAATAAGCACTCTATGTAGAGTACTTCATGTTAGGCCGTCTATCACCATGATGCCCTCTATACTCACACATGTCACCTACCCCCACGAGACCGTCGACTACTATGGGGCACCCTACGTTCACATGGGTCATCTACTACTATAAGGCCGCCTATTACCACGTGGTCGTTGACTACCATGAGGCACTCTACATTTACATGAGCCGTCTACCACTACAGACCGTTTGTCACTATGAGGCCAACACCACACTTAACCCTAAAAATGGCCATGAATTGGATGGGAATCGCTAATGGCAATCGTGGATACAACCAACCGCTGAAGAAGTGGGGATCATCCCTTCAGTTACGTGCGACACGTGGCACTAATAATCGCTGAACACGAACGTTGAATCTGGTGCCTATAAATACCCCTAAGGCGAGACATGTATGGATTGAGGAACCCGAACTTCTTGAATATTAATTACATTTTCTATTTTCCTAAATCATCTACTAATTCTCACACCAGAGGTACAACGGGGAAGGAAGCCCCAACCTCATTTTGTAGGTAGCGTTTGTCTATCGAAGCAGCTGAAACACCCAGCACATTAAGGAGCACGTGAAGGCCTATCTCGTTACAAATTCATTGGCACCGTCTGTGGAAAATCACCGAACAAAAAATTTATGCAAAGGAGACGGACTAGGAGTGAAATACGCATGGTCGGGAATACGGCAGATACAGAGTCAGAGTCTGTTGCAAGTGATTTTTCCAACTTAGATAGGAAATTATAAAGACTAGCTTTTTGGAATTCAAGTTCTACCAACTCACCCGCCGGATCCTGTCCAATTTCTTTATTTTAATTCAAAGATTTAGTTGACCCAATATGTCTTTTTGGTGGAATCGATCGAAAAGAATGAGGTTTGGCCGAATGTGTTGGAATATCGGGTTTAGAACGGAATTGACCAACTCCATGAAGGAAATTTTCGGCAAAGCTGGTCGATAGATGATTGCCCCATGACCGATTGTAGGGCTGGTCGACTGATAGGATGCTTCAGGTCGGTCTAGATAGGCCCACCCAATGATGGGTCAATCGATTCGTTCGCCCCCGTCGTTTTCACTTTTGCTGGATAAAGAGGAAATGAATATGTTTATACATAGTGGTGGCAATCGACTCAGCCCATCTACCCATGAGCTTGGCTCGTCGCCGAGCTCAACCTCGTTTGAGCACGAGTCGAGTCGGCTCGGCCCATCTACCCATGAGCCTGGCTGATCGTCGAGCTCAAGCTCGTCTGAGCACAAGCCGAGCTCGAGCTTGGCTCGTGCTTAAAGGTCGAGCTCGGCTCAGTCCATCCCATGAGCTCGTGAGCTCATGAGTCGAGTCGAGCCCATGAGCCGAGCTCGTAGGCTCTTTGTCCTTGAGCCCTTTGCGAGCTCGACGGCTCAGCTCGCTGGCGAACCTATGGCTCGGCTCGGGCTCGTCAGCGGCCCACGAGTCAACTTTCAACGCTCGACTCGTTTGCTACCACTATTTATACATGATAGAAGGGAAAAAGAAAGAAGACTATGGTGAAGGAATAAGTGAAGAGAAAATTACTTTGAGGGATGATAAAGAGGATGAAATCTTGACAAATGAAAAGTGGGAATGAAAGGGAGGCACTTATCTCTTTAAATAGAAGTTGATTTTGAATTTTTTTTATTGGGATGGGATGGGGTGGGGTGGGGTGGGGTGGGGTGGGGGAGGACTCCCTCCAAAATAAAACTCACTTATGATGTGCCACATGTACAGTGTTTCATCACTTTACGTCAATTAGGCTGCTCGACCCACTTATATCAAATGTCGACACACAAATTTGAGAAAAAAAAATATTTAACCAACGTGAAGAGGCTAACTCTTATCGATAAACATCGACAAGAGGTAGATGTGCTAGTGATATAAGATGACATCAATAATGATCTGCAATGGTCACAAGGTGAGGACTACTTAATAGACATTCTATGTAGAGCACCTTATGTTAGGTTGTCTACCACCTTGAGGAAGACTACCACCATGATGCCCTCTATGATCACATAAGCCGCATAACACCACGAGGTCGTCAACTACTATGGGGTACCCTACGTTCACATATGTCGTCTACCACTATAAGGTTGCCTACTACTACGAGGTCGTCGACTATTATTATGTACTCTATGTTCACATGGGCCGTCTACCACTTCAGACCATCTGCCACTATGAGGCTAACACAACATTTAACCCTAAAAATGGCCATGAATTAGATGAGAATCGCTCAACAGCAATCATGGATATAACCAATCGCTGAAGAAGTGACGATCAACCCTTCAGTTACGTGGGAACGTGGCATGAATAATCTCAGAACAATTACGTTGCATCAAGTTCCTATAAATACCACTAAGATGAGACATGTATGGATTGAGGAACCCAAACTATTTAAATATCAATTGCATTTCCTATTTTCATAAACCATCTACTGATTCTCACGCTGGAGGTAGAACGGGGGAGGAAACCCTAAACTCATGTAGGAACACCCTTCACGTAAAGGAGCATGTGAAGGTCTATCTCGTTACAATTTCAATTATGAATGCAAGAAAATAATCACAAAAATGAGCTAAATGTTTCCTTCATCACTGAAATTATACTCCTATCACGATTTATTTACCGAGCCCTTGTTTGAGCCCAATTTTGAGAGGAAAACTGCATTTTTAAATTGTGATTTTCAGATAATGCGGTTAAAAATGAATAAAAAGTTTTTGATTTATATGTAATATTATTTCATTGAAAAATATGTGATTGAAAATAAATTTTGAAAAAATGAATTTTTGATAAAATGGGGTTCAATCAAGGGCTGAGCTTTAAAATGTTTTTGAGTGATCACTGAACTTTAACACATTGCATTTCGTCACTCACTCATCATATTTCATTATTTACTAAACTTATATCTATGTCACGCTTTACTTATGAACTTATACTCCCATCAAACTTTATTTACTTAACTTTAAAATGCATACAAACGATCACTCAATATCAAAGATGCTTTTTAAATAAATGTCTCGATATTTAAAAAACAAAACAGTTTGATTAAGGCTATGTTTGATTCACAATTATTTTTCATGGAAAATGGAAAAAAAGTACAAACTTCCACTTTTTGAATGTTTGATACCTTTTTTTCTAGACAATTTTTTTTCCCCATTTTTACTCTCACATGCCACTTTCTTGGAAAAATTATAATTTTTTATTTTTATTTTTATCTTTAAATTTTTTTTTTTTGGCAATTGGAAAAAATTCTATCAACAATGGTAATTTTTTTTTAAATTTAATGGAAATTTCCATACAGAATAAAGCCAAACGAATGGTATTCGGTATGATAATATTTTTTAAATTTATTATTATTATTTTGACAATTGGAATAAATTCTAGACCCAATGGTAGAAAAATTATCACTTTCATTGACAATTTTCATAAAAAACAAAGTCAAACGGACACCAAATTTTCAACATTTTTTAGGTGAAAAATTTTATAAATCAAACACAATTAATTACAATTCTCAAACAATTAATTACAATTTTCACCATTTTTTTTCCATGGAAAATGGAAAAGGAATTCTAATTTCCACTTTTTGCATGTTTGATACCCTTTTTTTCTAGGCAATTTATTTTCTGGTTTTGGCTTTCACACTTTCCTTGATTTATGGGAATTGGTTTTCCTTTGATTTTTGGTTAATTGGAAAAAAATCTATCAACAATGGTAAATTTTTTTCATTTAATGTACAATTTCCATGCAAAACAAAATCAAACGAATGATATTCGGTATGATAAATTTTTTAAAATTTTTTAATTTTTTTTAAATTTTTTTGGCAATTGAAAAAATTTTTAGACACAATGGTAGAAAAAATTATAACTTTCATGGACATTTTTCATAAAAAATAAAGTCAAACGGACACAAAACTTTCAACATTTTCAAGGTGGAAAATTATACCAATAAAACACAATTAATTACAATTCCCTGTAAAACAATTTCTAGACAATTTCAATTCCCTGGATTTCATATTTTTTCTACTAATTTTCCACCTTTACAATCAAACGGACCCTAAATGTCAAACATATTTTATTAAGTATTAGTCAATTTTCACTCTAGTTAAAACATAAATTTTTATTTCTTATACTCATTTTCAACCACATAATCATACGATAAAATATTCTGTATGTAAATTTAAAATTTTTCTTACTTTTTACCCGTACATTCTTTAAAAATTTTACTATAACAAACATCATATTTTCCCAATTTTTCTTTCTAATGGCTATCAAACTGGGACTTATGTACAAGTATAAAATCTTGAAGATTTTAAGAAATATAATCTGGATAATTTTTGTTTTCCTCATTTCTCACTTTGACATTGTTTCTAGAAAAATCTCATTTAGGGCTTCTTTTGTATTTACTAAAAAGCTAAACAAATATTATTTCTAATTAAATTTTTATTGGATTCATAATCATATATTTAATGAGACGCATCAACTTTTTTGAGTTTATATTGTCTTTTAGTAACATCACAAAATCCTCTAATGTATTTAGAATTTTGTACTAAAAAGTTGAATTAATAAATTTGAAATAATTTTTAAGAAAAATAAATATAATAATAAGAGAACGAGAAAAAGAAAAAACAATAATGATAACAAGAAAAAATAGGAGGGAGCGTTCAACCCTATTTCCACTGCCACTGCTAGTAAATTTTTGGATCGGATCATCTCACAGTAAATTCAAAACACGAAAATGAGAAGCAGCTTAGGGAAATTCCCGTTTCCTGTGATTGGCGGCTGTGTCGGCGCCACCACCACTCCCTCCTTCATTTCCTCCGCTTTCTCCACCTCATCGGCCGGCAGCGGAGGCAGCGGCAGAGGCCGCGGAGGCTCCGGCATATTCCAGTTTACCGACGACGGCATCGGAAATCCCGAATCTGAGAACTCCAAAGATGAATCCCCAGCAAACTCATCTCTACCGGGGCAAGGCCATGGCCGTTGCAGAGGAAAAAATATCCCTTCCCCACCTATTCTCCCTTCATTCTCTTCCTTTGTGAACAGTGACGCCGTCTCTCGTGGCCGCGGCCGCGGCTATGGGCCCATAAACACCTCCCCACCTTCGCCGCAACCCCAAGAACCTGAACGCGCTCAACAATCTGTAGTGAAACCCAATGATGGAAAACCCTTCTCGTTCATCAGAGGTGACGCGCACGATGATGAAACATCAGCTGTGTCCACTAGGTCTGGAAACCCACAAGAGAGAAGTCTTCCTTCCGACATCATTGATGTTATATCTGGGGCGGGCCGTGGGAAACCCATGAAACCGCCCGTGGTTCCTACTCAGAGGTCCATTGCAGAAAATCGCCATCTTCGTCCTCGACAACAGTCCAAACCTCGTGTGGTTAATGCTGAGAATGGGGCAAACTATAAGAGCTCTCCACGGGAGAAATTGAGCACAGAGGAGAAAGTGAAGAAGGCAGTGGGTATATTGTCGAAGGGAGAGGAGGATGGTGGTGCAAGAGGGAGAGGTGGGTTCAGGGGAGGTAGAGGCGGGCGTGGGAGTCGAGGAAGAGGAAGATTTGGTGGAAGAGGTGGAAGGGGACAAGATAGATATCAGGATTCTGATGACGAGCCTGGTGGGCTTTACCTCGGTGACCCTGCTGATGGAGAGAAGTTAGCTCAGAAGCTTGGCCCCGAAACCATGAATAAATTGGTCGAAGGATTTGAGGAAATGTCTAGCAGGGTGTTGCCTTCCCCTCTGGATGATGCTTATTTGGATGCATTTCACACTAATTTAATGGTAATGCATTTTCAGGTTTTCTATTGTTGGATTAGCACTATAAGATTAGCTCAACTGGTTTGTTTCATTGGGATTTGGTGTACAGATTGAATGTGAACCAGAATACCTGATGGAAGAGTTTGGCACAAATCCGGATATTGATGAGAAACCTCCAATTTCTCTTAGGGATGCACTTGAGAAAATGAAGCCATTCCTCATGACATATGAAGGGATTCAGAGTCAAGAAGAGTGGGAGGTATAGACACCTTTATATTTTGCTCTTATCCTGTTGAAACATGTATTACTTAATTTGTCTCCTGACTTGCTCTATTCTCTTTATTGGATGTACTTTGATACCTGAAATGATTTCTTATTAGATTAAGAAATTAAGTAATACAACTACATTCTTTAGTTTGCTGTTTGATAGATGCTTTATTAATGCTCTTTACCATTGTTGTTCTAGAAATTTATTGAGCTTGACTGTTAAATATGAGTCTTAGGTCTTTCCTTTTCACTTACTAGTATGCTGATGCTTCTTCCATTACATATCACTAGTCAGCTACAATCTGCTCCCATTTTTTGTTACTTACACTGTCCCTCCATTTAATTCCTGGACCTTGGAGTTATTTTGGAAAAACAATTTAAATTCCTTTCTTGTTGTTTTACTTTTTCTATTTCTTAACTTGATACAGTTGTAAGCACATGATATTTGACTCACTCATGCCAATTTTCTGTTGACGATACGGAAATTGATGCTATAAATTATGTAATGATTGCCATATTTTTTGCTTTATCTGTCAGTTATAATTTTGATAGCTGTAAAGGAATGATGGAAACTAATCAATCTTTGAGATCAAACTGTCATCCAGATATTCTTCATACTAATGCACTGCAGACGGTACAAATTCTTTTGGATTTTCATTCAGGAATTTTGTTGAGGCTGCATATTAAGGCTTTATCTATGTTATTTTAGCAGTTAATTAGTGATATTGAGGTATTAGAAACCATAAAGCTTCATTGAGATGCCAGTTCATTTAACCTGATAACTTTTCTTCATAATTGTGGTGTTACATTTTGGATTTCTTCTGTCTTCTTTTTTCACGTTGTGACATGTAGTTACATTAGATTTCATTTTCTCTTTGGTTTATATGATTCTGGAAGGCAGTTGTATACGAATTGTGTTCCTTGTTTACTTTGTTCTCAAAATTCTCTTATATGTAATAAGAAAGAGACCATATGTGATCTGCTTACAGAGCTACTTGTAAAATCCGGGCTGTTACATGCCACTTCTCCACACCAGTGGAGGTTTTCTCCAACATCACTTGTCAGTCAAAGGATCTTTCACATTCTGTTATTTTCTTTAATTTTTCCTGGCCTTTTCTTGGTCTTTTTTTCTTTGTGGTCCCCCAACTGCCAAAGAATAGAAGGAAATAATAAGGGCCTGCTTTCAAGATTTAAGACCCAAAGCATGATAAATGAGAATAGGATTTGTAAATGATGTACATGGTATAAAGAAAATGGATATTTTTATCGTTTTACATTCACTTCGTATTTTTGCATTCACATTTTGAAATCGGCTTCTGCACAGAACTGTATTTATATGCCTTCAGAGTGCTCATTTAATTTCTCATTTTTGTTGAAATTTATGTGATATACTCCACTGGATTTTTAGCAGTCAAAAATTTGTTTGAAGGATGGTTTATAAATGGTTATACGACTTAGATCATGTTTGGCTAAGCCTAAAGAATTAACAAAGTTACTTAAAAGTAGCTTCTAAGTTTAGCAAAACATGTTTGAAGCTTTAAAAGTTACTTCTAAGCACTTTAAAAGAGATACTTCTTTAAAAATGTTTGGATTAAGGGAAGCGTGGTCTTTTTTTATTTATTTTTTATTTTTTTTATAGCTAGCCAAACATGCTCTATTTGCTGTTTTCTCTGCTTTATCTTTATCTTATTTTATATTCTTCCAGCTATGTGGATTAATGTGTTCTCTAAGCTTGTTACGTAGGATCCACAACTTTTGCCTACTTTTTGACCACATTACACGCACTAAAAGCTTAGCCAAGCAAGCACTAAGTCCTTGTTTGAGCTCCATTACTTGAAAAAAAATTAATTTTGGAATAATATTTTTTTAGAGAACGTGTGCTTAAAAGGTAAGGAAATTTTTTGGGTTTACGTATAATATTATTTTATTGAGTGAATGTGTGGTTGATAGGAGGAGAGAGAATTTTAATGGGGGCAAAACAGGTGCTAAATAAGAAGTGATTGTAGTTGTTTCCTGTGGGAGAACATGGCTCTTGCTTTTTGTTACCCATTTTATGATGTCTTTTTTCCTTTTCATGTTTTCTTCTTGAATTATAAAAAATTTCAGTTGCTTCTTCCAAAGGCAGCCTACATTTGTAGGGTTACTTATCATCTTTCTATTAACATGGGAATTATCAGCTCTTAATTTTGGGCATTTACATGTTTCTTTTTAACTTCCTCGGACTATTTGTAGTTGATTTGACTTTGCAATTTATAGGAAGCCATTGAGGAAACCATGAAAAATGTCCCTCTTATGGAAAAAATTGTAGACTACTATAGTGGACCTCATAGAGTTACTGCTAAGCAACAGCAACAAGAGCTAGAAAGGGTAGCCAAGACTATCCCAGAAAATAAGCCTGCTTCTGTAAAGAATTTTGTCAATCGTGCCGTCCTTTCTCTGCAGGTTAGTTATTATTTCTTAACATTCAGATTTCTCCCCTGGTTCATTTCTCTATATTTCTTTTCTTATTCTTACAAGTGGAATCTTAACTAGTCACTCTAATTTATGGGCACATTGTATATGATCTCAATCTGATGCATGTGATTGCAATTCTTAAGTTTGGCCTGTTGGCACCCCACATAGGAAATATGAGTATCGTATGGCACAAGAAGTCTACTGTTTTCTGGAGAAGATAAAATAAAAATACTCCTATCTTTATTTGGAATGACAATAAATAGGCCTTAGTAATATTATATTTACTTGAGCATATAGGAAAAAGTTGAAGTAAAAGACTAAATAAAAAAGTTAGTTCTATTGGTCTAGATTGATTGCAAGTATCTAAAATGTTTCCAGGAAAGACAAGAAAAAGGAAGGCAAACGTAATTTCAGAGCTATGGACTTCAAATAAGTTGATGTGTATTTTTTTTTCTCAATCTTACCAAGCAAATAATATGATAAAATATCAAATGCATGTCGTTGCTTCTGAATGTGTTGTGGATACAAGGGTTAGGAATAGTGTTTTTAGTTTTCAACTATACCATTTGTGTTTGTGAAAACTTCTCAAACCTTTTTCTTATTTTGCTTCAATCATGCTAATCATGAATTTGAAAATCCGTCAACATTGCATCATCCTTTATGTACAAGATTGTCTCTGTATTAACGTATCTTTTCGCGATCAAGATCCTGGCATATTTATTTCTTCTTCTATTTGGTTTTATGTTATGTTAATATAAGTCTGCAGGTCTTGATGCAAAATCCTAAAGCCAAAGGGTGGAACTCTTTTGACACTCTTCTCAAGTGTTTACCTTTTTAATTCTCCTCATTATCTTGATTTTTTTCTAAAATCAAACATTGCAGAGCAACCCAGGTTGGGGATTCGACAAGAAATGCCAATTTATGGACAAGCTGGTATTGGAGGTTTCCCAGCCTTCTAAATAAGCATGGTATTCCCAGTTTCTCAAAACAGATTCTATCTTAAAGGTGGTTCACGTTCCTCATCATGCAAGATCACCAGGAGGATTTTCTTGTAGTTAGTCTTGAAAAGATGAGTTCTATTCCTTTTCCCGTGAGAAATATTTCATAATTCTATGTACTCAGCAAATGAAATCTCGAGGAACTCAAAGCTTTTAATAATTTTTGTTCCAAGAAGACAAGTTTGATCTCTTTCCCTTCAGAAATATTTCTAAGGCGAATGAAATCCGCAGCAACCTAAAGCTTGCAATAACTTTACTTCAAATTGTTCTTTTCCAATTAAAACCAGGCAATATTTATTCGTATGTACAAACAAGAAGCTGGTGAGATCTTATCCTGATTCATGCATAAAGTCCATTTTTAAGATACAGCCATGGCCACGGTAATAGCAAAGGGTATTATTTAAACAAATTTTAGAAATATTTGTATGGTTATGGTGCTTTTTTGTTTGGTGCCATAGAAGATACTGGACCCCGTTTCATTATTTTCGGGCTCTTTTATTCCATTTACATTGAATTTTCAATTACTTCTAATGGTGTTAATTCAAATTGCCATATTGCATTATATGAAAACGATAGATAACTTTAAATAAAAGGACAATAACTTTACGTATGTCAAGGCATTACTTAAAGTTTCCCTTTAGTCTTAATCAATTGATTACCCTGGGATTATGTGAATTTTCTGTGTCCGAAATCCGAATTGGCTACTCCATTCTCCAGTTGCCATGGCCTACAACTCTTTAGGCTTTCGATTGCTAACCCAATGTTCCTCTACTTACTTTTTAACAAAAAACATGGATACTTCTCGCATGTTCCAGGCAATTCAAATGTTCAATCGAGATGAAATGTGCCTTCGAAGAATTTGCAACAGATCTAAAGGAATTGATAAAACACAAAGTATTCAAATGTAAGAGAATGGATAGGTAATTTAATTTCTAATATCTTAGGTATATATCTTTCATTTTATTATTATTATTATTTTAATTGAGGGGTTTCTCTTGATTGAATATAGAAAAAGAAGATCATCCCCCCGTGCTATAAATACAGATACAACCAATATATCGAAACTCATTGCTAGTGCCAAAGTCACTGAATGAGTAAGTCACAAATCCCTGTGCATCAAGAAATGAAATAGTCGAGAATCCCGAGTTTTGCATCTCTCTTTGAGGAGAATATGACCTTCCCTTTGTTTTTGATTCTTCATTTTAAGTTGCAATGAATAAAATTTGACATATTTTGGGCAAACAGTTGTACTGAACAATATGATTAACAGAACGGTNGACCTTCCCTTTGTTTTTGATTCTTCATTTTAAGTTGCAATGAATAAAATTTGACATATTTTGGGCAAACAGTTGTACTGAACAATATGATTAACAGAACGGTATATATTAACTATAAAACGTAGTCTTATGCGGTATTTACTCGTGCTCCATTCTTCTGCTCCTCTTCATCTATGGTATCGCACAACGTCCTTCCCCTTGTTTCCGGTAGGAATGCAACGAACAAACCACACACAGCTATTGTTAACCCGAACACACCATATGAAAGAAACCCATTCTTTCTACCAGCCGCCACCAGCAGGGGGCCAAAAACCCCACCAAGCACTACGGCCTGCCTCACCATTGACACAGCTGAGTTCCTCATGCACGTAGGAAACAGCTCCAAAGTATAAATCAGCACCAGATCGAATGCAGTAACTGCGCAAAAAAACGACACAAGCTCCAGTCCAATCTGCATTCCTTTCCACCTAACCATCACACATGTCACACTACAAATTCCACTCAAAAGAGAAAATCCCAATATTGAAATCTTCCTGTCCAGTTTCCCAGTAAGAAAGAATACGATTAATGAGGCTGGAAATTCTAGTAATGCATTTAGAGCGACACTCCAGTACAGATTAAATTGGTTCAACGGTTCCGGATTACCGTTGCCATAATAAAGTATGCCAGCTCCAAAGCCAACCACCATAATCGACACCAGTCGCCAGAAAGCCCAAGATTTTTGCAACAAGATCTTCATTGCAGAGTACAAGTCTGTTTCTTGTGATTCTTCTTCCCACTCAACCCACCTGCCGAAGAAGCTGTCAGTTAAGCTGCTCCGATTTGTGGGTGCAGCGATGCTTCTTAGTGTTTTGGCGAATTCTTCCTTCCGGCCCTTGATATAAAGCCATCGGGGAGATTCATGAATTAGAAAATACAACAATACAGAGTAAAACACTGATGGAACAGAAGTCCACAGGTAGAGGAGTCTCCACGAGGAACCTCTTGTCAGATAAGCAATACCAGGTAAAGAAAGAAACCCTAGAGTAAAACAGATGAATCCTATGATCCCAACATTTCCTCTCCATTTTTTCCCAACAAGTTCCGTTGACAAAACAAGAGCACAGGTGCCGATGGTTGACCTACCAAATCCACTGATGAATCTCAAAGTTGTATACATCCATAAGTTGATAGAGAGAGTGGTTAAGACTCCAGTTAGAGACATGAGCAAACAAGATAGAATAAGCAAGTTCTTCCGGCCCAAAGAGGAGTCCGCCAGGGTTGCAAGGACAAATCCACCGGCTAGGCAGCCCAGAAAGAAGGACGATGCCGGAAGCCCAGTGATGATGGAACCAGAACACTCTAGGGACCAGTCGGAGATGATGGAAGTGTGAGCAGGCAAATCCCAGTTCCAAGAATCTCTTGGAATTTGGCAGATATTATTGCACGAGGAACTACTGGCCGAAGTGCAGTGCCATGTTGGCTCAGCATCAGTAAAAACACAGATGAAGGTTTGTAGTGCATCGAAAAACCAGGCGAAGGATACAAGGGTGGCTTGAAAGAACTGCGTCCACGGGCAGTCCCCGATACACCGTTCAATCGTGTCATCTAAGGAAGGCTGTTGTTTCACGATTTTTGGGGACTCAGACTCTGGCGTGTCTCTTTGCAGGAGCAAGGAATTTGGATCTGCCATTTTTGTGGAGAGAAATCAGCGTCAAAGTCTTCTATATAAAAAGCCTTGACTTCAGTCTGGTGTACTGTGCACGGTTTTTGTAGCAAGCAAATGACGGTGGTCCGTAGGAAATAATAATGCATGGTTAGCGGGGTAGGGTAACGTTCATTTCAATTGGACCTCTGTCGGATATTTATGTGTGCAAGTCAAATTCTTTCTTGAGAAGCACTACATGTGCAAAGGTTTTTTAACACAATTGGACGTGGAGATTTTTCCTTCTTTCTTTTGAATTTTACACGCTATATGTATGTTCTTGAAATAAAGATGCGTCAAGTCGGTTTGATTCATGATATTATCTCTCTAATAGAAATGATTTTCTGACAATAGCGAGCACAAATTATAATGCCAACTTCATGTCAAGTTGTCACGCCAGCGGATCAAAAAATTTTTCTTCGAAAAGTAAAAAAGAATATGACTTGACTTCTTACGTGAAAATGTCACGTCAGTGGTGGACAATTGTTATTATGTCCACTATGGACAAGAGATCAGTTCCGATCTTTCTATAACTGGTAAATGGTTGAAAGTTGAGTTACATATTTTTTTGGACCATGCTACGTGTACATGAATGTTGACACATTAGTTTACACCCATCTGTGTTGGTAGATTTTTGTACATTGATCTTGATAACACATTTTTGCAATCAACTACCAAATTTTTGACACATAGAGATGTGTCAATCAAGGTGTATACATTGTGTGTACAAGTAACTTAATCCTATTTTTTTTCAGTATTAGTATACTCCATCTATGTAGTGATTTGATTAAGAAAATTAAAATGCGAGTGTCGATAACTTAGTCTAACCAGTTTAGTTTGTTCTCCTAATCTTTGGTGAATATTTAGCATTATCTCAGTCCTTAGACTCAAGATATGACCTTATGTTGGTATAGCAACGAAAGAAATTAGTCGTGCCACTAAATGGAAAAAGGAGAAAAAATATTGATCGACTAATTTGTTGAGAGATTCAAGTTAACCACTAAAAATTTGAAACATGCTTACTAGTCTATTCAAAGCGTGGGCTATGATGAGGCTTGTGCCAAGTAGAATCTCTTTGCATCTTATTGCTTGTCTGGTTGTGTGCGTACGTGTGCTCGCCACTAAACTCACTTGAGTAGGTTCCTTCATGGTTTAATAAAACTTTCATTGGCTAATGACAATATTAATTACCTCTGCTCACCTAACTTGATGACTGATAAGGACTTAAAACTAGATTTATTAATTAGCACAATATACAATACACGTTTGTCAATTTTGAAAGTTATGTCACGTGATAGCGAGTCACTGATTGCTTAGATATTCTTTAGATTTTAATTAAGCGTGAAAAATCTCATCTCATGTCTTGTTTGACTTGTTAGAGTACGATTACTCGAATTCTATTTGGCCCGATCCGAAAAGCTCGCGGTGTGACGTATGTCGTGAAATCAAAATTATGATAATTTTTTGGGGATCTCTGGTGGTAGCAAAGGGATTGAGTCGAGAGACCCTATGAACCTACTTTATTACTCTCTCTTTCACACTAAGGTTTCATTATATTATTTGGTGTAGTCGCCAAAATGCTTATATCTTGTGTTCATTTTTGATATAGTGGAATTCTCTCTCTATTCGTAATTCTTTTTTTTTCGTCAAGGATTTCCATGTAAATTTTTGTGTTTTTATTATTATATTTCTATTACCTATTCTCACTTTTACACTTGTACAATCATTGTCTATACATGGCTAATTCTTTACTCTTTCGGAATCTTCATCTTCGTACTGTATTTACTTTTTAAGATAAAATATCATTAGGCTTACCCAACTTCCATTGATGTTTAATCATTAATTAAATTTACCTTTTTTAATCTCAATTACACCACTATCATAATCACTAAAAGTAATAGCTGCCTGTTTGTTTCTCGTAGACAGATAATGAAAGGAATGCTTTACTTTGTTTGATTCTAAGCTATGACTAATGCGCTTTTATATTAAGACTATACATCGAACAACAACACTCCTTGGACATCTCAAGGTATGATGGTTATATGCTTTATCTTTTTCATATTTTAAGGTTTCGACACTTGAGGAATACTATAGGAATGCTCCTCTAGCACGTAATTAACATGTCTAGCGATGAGTCATATTATTGAAATTCTCTCTCATTCAAACAGGTGAGAAACATGTCATCAACATTACCGTAAGTTGAAGATATAAAATTGAAGAAATTTTTAACCATCACAACATTTTTCTAATATTGTGAGGAGGAAGAAAACGAAGAAGATGACGACAAAGTTGCACTACAGAGTCCAACTTAATTTATCATCTCTCTTTCTTTTACTTCTCAAATCCGATGATGTACTCAATCTGAATCTTTTGTTTGTATTGTTGTAAAACAATGATTTTCTACGACATGATGTGAAAAAAAAATATATAATTGAACGACGTTTAGACCCAACTACATGCACCTAGAGGTGTATAATGCGAAATCAATAAAAATCAACAAGTTACTTATTTATTGTTTCCAAAAGATTAAGTTTAAAGTCATTTTAAACCCTAAGTGCCAATCATGGAATATAGATCAAACGCATAATAGTAAATAACATCAAATAACATCAAATTTGATAACGTCGAAAACCTCCTGGAGGAATTGTTCACGGGCAACAAAACATTAGTAAACTTTGACTGCCCAACCTATAAATTATCGAAGAATCTCTTCGATTGTGCCATCTACAGTTTTTCAGAACTTTGGACTTATTTTCCCTTCGCGTGGATTACCAAGAGCGAACTCTTTTTAGAACAAATTCAACCGTCTCTTGCCAACTTCAGAACTCTAAAAGCTTATTGGTGAAGATAAATGTTTTTAGTTTTTGACATTTGATTTTTGTGTGTTTTGATCTTGTGACTGAATCAAGAGAATTATGAAATTGATGTTTGATCTCTGTAGGATGTTCTATTGAATGAATAATAGAATAATGCTATTTATCATTATAATGATGAAAAATTGGTAATGTGGCAATTTAAGTGGAATAATGAGATATGGCAGTTCAATCCCTTCTCTCTCATGAAATTTGAATTATCCTATCCCACTGTTCTACCTATGTTGCTACATTAGCATTATTCTGAATAATAGCTTAACCAAAGTAACATAGATAGTTTGGGATGAATTATGGCTTGGGTATATATAACATGAAGTGTCTGAGGTTCTATAGGATTATAAAATGTGTTCAAAATCGCGAACAAGGTTTGGCCATATAAATACATCACTCGAGCGGAATCCCTCGCGACTAGCGAGCAATAAATTCGTCACTCTAGCACTAGGTATCACATAGTGAGTGGTCGTGCTTATGTTTTATACGCTTGAGCAGGCAGAAGCAGTCATCTAGCTGTTTTGCATCAATTTCTTCTCCTTGATTAATCTTTGATATCTTTGACTCCTTCAAAATTTATACTACTATCCCCCGACTCTTTTGATTTTAATTACAACTCAATAACTATGATTTTAAATACAGGAATAGCCAATTACAAATTTGGACCTAACAAACTTCCTCTTTGGCATTCCGTGACAAATTAATTTATTTCAAAATTCGAATCAACACAACCTAACACTAATACCTTGAAGACTCAATTTCCAAGCTTCAACTCAATAGCTTGTCATACCTGCTTCCTAAAATTTATGAAATCAACAATATCACTAGTAAAATCAAGATGAAACTAACAATTAAGCACATAACTAAGTTATATAAACAACACAAACAAAATATGTGTAATACCAAAATATGTAATACTATGTGTATCAATAACTTAGAAACTAAACCAGACAAGATGAGATATATAATATCAATATCAATTTTGACAAAATACTAAACATAATATCAATATTAATATTCCATCCAAAAATCAAAATGACTACACTGAACTCAACAATATATCAACTATTCCCCTTAAATTATATATTATATAACTCCCCTGAAATAAATACTGAAATAAGTACTTATTTTCTTGCAAAAAACAATTAACTAAAGAAGATAACTTACAGTTGGTCCAGATGCAACTAAACATTAGTAGACTCTGATCACTCAACCTGTAAATCACTGAACAACCTCTTCGATTGTGGAACCTGCACTTTTCAAAACTCTAACCAGTTGTCTCTTCCCAACTTCAGAACTCTGAAGGCTTATTGGTGATGGTAAATATTTTTGGTATTTGATCCTTTGTATTTTGATTCTGTGGTTGAATTAAAAGAATTATGGATTTGATATTTGATTATCTAGGATGTTCTCTTAAATGAATAATAGCTCAAGCAAAGTAACATAGATAGTTTGGGACGAATTACGAATTATGGTTTGGATATATATAATATGAAGTGTTTGAAGTTGTATAGAATTGTAAAATATGTTCAAAATCGCGAACTATGGTTGGCCATATAAATACATCGCTCGATCGGACTCCATCGCGGCTAGCGAGCAGTAAGTCTGCCCCTCTTGCACCAGGGTCGAGCCTAGTGAGGGACGGTGCAGAAAGCGCTAGCGAGCGATTTTGTAGTGATTTCTTCTCCTTGATCCATCTTTGACTCTTTGAAGACCTATACTACCAACCCCGACCCTTTTTATTTTAATTAATAACCATTATTTTGAGTACGAGAATAGCCAATTATAAATCTGGACCTAACGTGATGATAGCGAAGGACGTCAAACACGACGGATGATAGAATTTTAGTTTGCAGTAGATATAGACGCAGACGCAAATATCGTGAGACATATTTTTAATTGGGGATTTTCTGTGTTGGGATCAGATATTATTGGGCAAAGTTTATTAAAGTGGGATGGAGAAATTAATATGGGTCATTTGAGTTGGATTTTTATTTGGATGATATATTTGGTTGGGATTAATTACAACAAGCCATGAACATTGTAAAAGAAAATCTTCACTACAAGGTTTTTACAGCAGGTAACAAACGTTGTTAAAGATTATGTTTTCACAA
The DNA here is from genome assembly GCA_903798385.1 of Fraxinus cuspidata. NCBI lineage: Eukaryota > Viridiplantae > Streptophyta > Magnoliopsida > Lamiales > Oleaceae > Fraxinus > Fraxinus cuspidata. The sequence goes on from CAIGRP010012583.1 coordinate 18,771, forward strand.
CAACCAAAGATCGTTGCAAAAGAGCCATATGCTATTTTGTTTCAACAACATGAAACAGACAACCAATACTGTTAAATATGATTATTGCAAAAAAAAAAAAAAAAAAAAATTTAACAATGGGCAGCAAAAGTTGGTAAAGAGTATGTTTTTGCAAAAAACTGCAAAATATATAAAATTTTGCAACAATCAATGTTGCAAAAATGCGATATTAGCAACACGCATTAAAATATTATTACCAAATGTCAATTATGTTAACTAACGACAACATACACTTATTAGATGTTGCAATAGATCCCTTTTAGCTACAAACAATTAATGAATGTTGCTTTTGCATGTTGTAAAATGCCATTTTTGTTTTAGTGTCTTTTTTTTTTTTTTTT
>CAIGRP010012594.1:0-24277 GCA_903798385.1 Fraxinus cuspidata
TTTTCCATGAAAAATGAAAAAAAAAATTATATTTCCACCCTTAACTCTTGTTTGATAGACAAAATTTGACATGAAAAATTTTTTCCCACCCATGCGCCTCTTTTCCAGCTTTCCAAGGAATTCATTTTCCCAACTTTTTGGTGGGAAAATGGAATTCTAGCTACAAGAAGATATTTTTTTTTTTTTTGGCAATAAAAATAACTTTCATAACCAATTGTAAAAAAAATCCACTTTAATGGACAATTTCCATATAAAACGAAGTCAAACGGACGCTAAACTTTGATGAAAAAATAGTTTCGAGCAATTTTTTTTTTTTTTTTGTTACTTTTTGGCAATGGTAACAAATTTCCATAACCAATTGTAAAAAAAAAAATCACTTTAATGAACAATTTCCATGTAAAATAAAGCCAAACGTGAATAAAAAGATCCAAAATTTCAAAATTTTCTTGGGTGGAAAATTATACAAATCAAACACACTTCATTAACAATTCCCTACAAAACAAGTTCTAGGCAATTACTTTCCCTGGAATTCGTTTTATTTCCACCTATTTTCTATCATTGCAATCAAACGAATCCTTAGTAACATATGGTATCAACCCAGGTAACAAAGTAAAGAGCATATTCTAGCAATGGAGCGACGACTTGAGCACATATGGAAATGATTCATGATTTTCGAACTAAAGAATCTTTGCTCAAGATAAATGAAATATGAAGAATGTACAACGTGAAGTTGAATTCATCACCAAGCGGTCACAGTTTCTAACATGAAGAAAATTTTACATCCTTGGTTGAAACTCTGAGATCTTAAACAATGTAGTGATGCTACGATTTCAATGCACCAAGAAGATGTCAAAACAATACCACAACATTGTTGTATCATTTTGGTACACAGTACTCAATTGTACATAAAAAACCAATGAAATTTAACTTCTTTTCATTCCTTAATCTTGTCTAATGTCATCCAGTTGTGCTTCAGGACCCCACGGTAACAATAAGGGCTGCGCTGAGCTATTAGCATGAGTAGAAACTGTTAACGTTAAGAAATTACAACCTTCCAAATAGGAATTAGCCAATCCATGGGTATACCATGAAGTTACGAAGGTTGTACCCGTTAACCAACCTCCTACAGTGGCATACATATTTCATCATATTAACAGTTAGATCAACCTATATTTGAGTATAGACAAAGTACATGGAATTGATTACACGTCGGCCAAGTGATAAATACGCAAATAGAGCATGGATAAGTAATTTGTAACCACACAATGACGATCACCAAAATTGCCTAGAGAGTTTTTGGAGTTCACAGTCAGCACGGAAAACATACCATAGACCATTCACTAAAACGTCGTAGCTACAGGTGCCTCTATTTATGAAGATCTAGCAAAACCACACCAGAAACAATAGGTATCTACAGTATGAGTCCCTTACCAGAGGAACAAGAAATTGCAAGGAAAAAAACTAAGGCTCATATTTGTTTACCTGTCGCATCATGCACTCAGAGTTGTACCTCTCGATCGTATATCCAGCTAAATGAAATTCTTGGTCCTTGCTTGGCCCGCCCATGAGCCCTCTCCTCTAACCGTCTGATTCTTGGAGGCAATCCACAGACGTAATCCTGAGCCTGTTGCCCTTCTGAAGATAGTCCGGTTAGCTTTGTCACGTTCCATCTTTCGACCAAATGCTCTAGAATGTCGGCATAGTCTCTAGCCGTGTAGACGCCAAGCCGCTGAGCAACGGCTGAAAAGTGATCAAAAAGATTATCATCACGTCCATCATACATCAAGTGGGCTGGCATTGAGATTTTCTTCCTCATCATGTCAGCAAAAGCCAGCACCGTTCCATCAGGATCGATCTCAAACAGCTTTTCAACTATTTTGGTGTATGCAATTTCATGACGCCTCTCGTCCGCAGCAATTGTACCACAGATTTGAGCCAGCTTCACGTCACCATGGTCCTTCGCGTGTCTTGCTGTGTTACCATGAGAAATGAAAGTGGCCCTTTCTTGGAATGATGTATAGATAAATCCAAGGTAAGGATTGTTTTCTGTCCGAGGGTCCTGAAAATATTCAAGGACAATCGATAGAATATGAGTCTAAATTTCAGATTTTTATAATTATAAGATATTATCAATTCACATAAATTAACAATATAATTTGTAACAGCAAAGGAAATCCACACGCACATAATTTCAAGGTTCAATTAGTATCCTCAACACATTCGTCCCCACGCATGTGTGAGACTTTCATAGAGAGGTTTGAGAAAGATCACTTTTCTTGTTAGCATATTCATTATTTTTAGAAAGTAGAGAACCTGTTTATGTTTTTAATAAGAAGGCTGCAGCTGCTCGACATGCAGGCACAGAACACTGAGAATTACATCCACAGAAATAGTAATGGTGGGTTATGTTGCAAGAATCTCACCATTCCCGACCCTATCAAGTACTGGATCGTCTTCTCTATTTGTCTCATGTCTACTCGTCCCGATAGATAGAGATATTTGTTTAGAAGGTCTCCATGCCTGTTCTCTTCAGCAGTCCAAGCTCTAGTCCAAATTGCCCAGGGAGTAAGACTAGCCCCCGTTTCATCTCGCACCCCATCCAATGTATTAAGCATCGTCTGGTACGTTGGAAGGGCTTCTTCTGTGATCATATCGCCAACTAGAACGACAAAATAATCGTCAGGAAGTTCCTTGGCTCTCTCCCGTAGTTCCTTCACATGATCGTGAAATTCATCAGAAGCAGGATCTGGCAGGAAATCCTGCGGTTGCCAGCATTTTTCGACTGGCTTCAGGTGAACTAATATGTTCTCTTTGGCCCAATCGTCCATCGCTTTAAAGATCTCAATCTTTTGAGGTGGCATAGAATGTGTTACTTGAACGTGAACCTCACGTGGACTAAAAGGCTTCTTGAGAGTTCCAACCTCCCTGCAACAGAATTCAACACACAAAACAACAGATAAAAATTAAACTACAGAACAATCATTTAAGCATAGCAGGGAACTTCCAAGCAATTCATACTGTCTGAGCGTATTCATAGGTAACCGTGTCCAGAAAATGCTGTGTGTGTTAACTATCCATGTTGGACAGTTGACTCCTCAAAAGTAGACCAACCACCATACTCAAATGTCCTAGCCGTAATTGCTTTTACAATTACAAGTTACATATGCTTAAAATAAAATAAAATGCAAATCGAACTCCTTATTTACGGATAAGTATATTACATCATTAAAGCCAATCTTACAGATTCAAAATGCAAATGTATCCCAATTATACTATCAGAGACAACAATGTTATGATTGGCTATCAAAATCAAGAGAATTAGCCTCTTGAAGGTCTCTACTGAAGCAGTTAATGGACTGTCTAAATTTATCAGAAGTATTTGTGTGGATGACTGACAATATAATAGATAGACAAACAGACAGAAACGGAAAGTATTGATGCGTAGCATATCCATAGGTTATGCATTTTGAGTGTCTCATATCAAAAAGTACTTGATATCACCATCCACTTGAAGGGATATCTAAACAGACAGTAGGAAACTAAGTTTACGAGAAGAAACTAGGAAGAGATATCGAACAAAAATCATTTTTCTAGATTGAAAACACTTATCGATATTACAATTAGTTACATTATTTGAGTTATCTGAACATCCAAAACAATCATATATTATGCCATGGTTGGCTCTCTTCAACACCAAAAATGCGGGCGTCCAGAACAGCAAGGTATATACATGCTATACCTTCACAGAAAATGATTGTGTGTATAAAGGAGTGACTAAGTAAACAATAACACAAAGGAAACATGGTTATCAACAAGAGAAAACTTTGTCACGGAAACTCAACGATTTTGAAGAATTAAAATTCAATGTTCATTGGATCGCTGAAAGATCCGAGCAGTTGTTACCAGCTAGTTAGTGATGAGACTACCTAACCATCTATCTCGAAACAAAAAAATAAATAAATAAATTAGAAATTAAAACCTAATTACCAACAAATTAGACTATATTATCTTATAATGTTCTGATGACCATATATTATCAGAATACTTTCATATCTTAATCTATTATAAGCCAAAAAGAAAAAAAAAGTAAATTTTTTAATTTCTTATCTTTTCTTTTGTGGGTGGATGGTTGTTATAAAATTTACAAATATAACAGCTATTTGAACTAAAACTACATAGCATGCATCCATTGAAACATGTAAATTCATGAACCACAGGCACAAATTAACCAAAAAGAAACCAAATTATGAGAAATAAAAAGTTGGAAAGGCGAAACATAATCTTCAAAAAAAACATGTTAATAGAGCAGAAAACAATTGCATTATCTATTAAGAAAATAACTATAAATGTTTCTCAGAAACATTGAATATGAGTAAAAAGATAAAAAGTGCAAAAATCAGAGATAAAAACAAAAAACCCGGATCAAGAAAAAGAAGAAAAATAATAATTTGCATTATAGATCCAATCTTTATATAGAAAGACTAATAAAAGACATGCTTAAAGGGTTTAAATAATTATAAAAAATGAAGTAAAATATAATGGTAAAAGAAAAAAAAAAGGCTTATTACTTGGAGCCAGAGCGAAGAGTAGAAGCCATGAAAAATTTGGGAGATCTGTGGCAGGCCAAAGGTGGGAGAGCAAATGAAGGGAATTTTTGGGATTGAAAGTTGATTGCATTCAATTTCAAAGCCATTTTTTTCTTCTTGATTTCAATCAAATCTTCTGTTTTCTGCTTTATTTTTCAGGTTTTGTTTCCTCCACAGAAGTGGTGGCTGCAAAATATGTGAGACGCGAAATTGTGGGACAGGTAGCCCAGTTGGAGTTGTTTTGAGGAAAAGGATTTAGATTGGGAGCGAGAGGGCGAGCATGCGCATATTGATGTTTTTAAAACCAACTCGTACATGAACTCTGCGTGATAAGTAATTCCACCGTCACATAAACTGACGATAATATGATTATTCTCTATAAGTGTTGTCAATTTGACATGAAACGTAACTTGTCCAAATAAAATTTTGAGACTAATATGAAATAATAATGTAAGTTGGACCTTATACCATAAATTCAATTATATATATATCAAAGAAAAACCATCCGTCCAATTTAAATCGATACTTCCAAAAGTCACCTTTGAAATTTTTTTAGGGAAAATTGCAACAATAGTTCCTAATCTTTTCAATTTTTGTAGACTTTTTTGTAACCTTCAATTTGTCCAACAAAGGTCCCTAACCTTTCAAAAATATGCAATTGGAAATACAAATGGATAGTTAGTTGACTAACAAAAGTGGATTTTGACTAAATTGTAATGGGTAAAATGGTATATTTGTTATTTTATACATAAAATAAAATAATTTAAAAACAGAAATAGAATAAAACTAAATAAACTATAAAAAAAAAAAGCAAAAGAGAGGAAAAAAATAAACCATTAGCGTCGCCACCCACCGGCACCATCGCCGACACAACCTCCCCTTCCCTCCATCCCCACAACCACCATCAAATACCACATCTAAACCTTAGCACCACCACCATAGAATCTACACACCAAAACCACCAAAAAATTGTCATCACCTAACCACCATATCTGCACCTATTTACACCACCATAATTACTTTTCCCGATCTCACCACCAGGCACCAACACTACATAAACTTGTGAAAAGAGACCAATTTCACAAAAAAATGGTGGTCTAAAGTGAAAAAGAAAATAAGAGAGATAAAAAGTGCATTGATTGTTTGTCCCAAATTCGTTGAAATACTATCATCATATTGGACGCTTGGATGAAATGAGGGCTTTCCAGTAATATGTGGGTCTGGCGATTTGGACGATCGTGGAGCAGTTTTTGCGTTTGATTTGGGATTGGATGTGGGGAAGATGACGGGGATTTGGTTTTTAAAATTTTTATTTAATTATTTAATATAAATATTAATTTACTATTTTAACCTTTTAAAATTGGTAAAAATTCGGCCAGTCTTTTGACTATTGGTCAATTAACGGTCAAATTGTTGGTTTCCATCCATTTGAACCCCAACTGTATATTTTTGAAAGATTTTTCATTGGCACAAATTGAAAGTCGGGATAAAGTCTACAAAAATGAAAATGTTAGGGACTGCTGCTGCAATTTTTTCAATTTTTCTTATATTGAATTCAAATAATTTGTGAACAGTATTACTATTGTAGTATTGAATTTTATCTAACCAAACATACCATTTATGTTTCAAGAAATAAAATTGAGATTAGGTCGATTTTTTTAGAGATTGCGGTTCTTATTTAATGCATTCAATAGCATGACAAGATGAAGACGAAGACGATAACCAATTCAAGTGCTGACAAAACGAAGATGATAACCAATTCGAATGCCGTCGAAACATGAACCGTAAGATTCAAAGTGAAAGTATAGCATAATTCTGTTGTAAGTATATTCTTGGTATTTTATGAATAAAAAATATTGACTGAAAATGAAATAAATGAAGGGCAGTAACTTAAATATTTGGTCAATTCTTGTATGACAAAAGGTAATAGAATATTTGCGTTTGGCAATAAATGTAGAGAATATTCCACTTCGCATCCATAATCCTTTGCATGGATACATTTGTAACATTCATTGTTTATGTCATTGACAAGTCACCCGAAAAGGAAAATAAATGTAAGCCTAACCCCAGAATATTTTAAAATTTATCTATAATAATACGAGAATAATTTTTTGGACAATTATAACTATATTATAATTCAATTATTTCAATAATATCTTATATTTCATTTTCAATATATATTTAATTTATTTAACTATTCAACTATCACCGATGTACATTTACATAGTACATTTGAAGGATTTATTTCACACGTGTGCTTTCATCAATGTATGAATTTCTTATCTTCATTTATGCATTTCAGTGTTATTAGTTATAATTATAAGTTAATTTGAATTTCACATTTAATAATGCATTTCATTATTCACGCTCATACATGTTTATTAACGTTCAATTTTACTTAATTGGAACTAAATATCACATCAAGTGAGAATTCTTAATCATTTGGCATTCACATTCATTTAATTAATATTCATCTTCCTTTATGCATTTTAGTGTTATCAATCTAATTATAAGTTAATTAAAATCTCACATTTAATAATATATTTCATTATTTACGTCCTTGTATGCTAACCGACATCCAATTTTACTTAACTGAAATTAAATATCACATCAAGTAAGAATAATTTTTTTGACGATATTAGGTCTACTATAGTTGCATTATTTCAATAATACGTTACTTTTCGTTTTTCAATATATATTTAATTTATTTAATTATTTAGTTACCATCAATGTACATATACATTTGACTGATTAATTTCACATATGTTTTCAATAATGTATGAATTTTGTATTATTAGGTAATTTACATTTACATTCATTTAATTAATATTCATTTTCATTTATGCATTTGAGTGTTATTAATTTTAGTTATAAATTAATTATATTTTCGCATTCAAAAATGCATCTCTTTATTCTTGTCAATGTGTGACAATTATCATCCAATTTTACTTAATTGAAAATTAAATAAATAATTTAATATTCATTGTCACTTATATATTCTCTAGTATTAATTCTAAATTAATTAACATTCACGTATATGTAAGATATTACTTTTACAGTACTTATAAAGCACTTCATAATAGTCCACAACGCATGTACAATGTTGATCAGTGTTTACAAGATTGTTGCAACACTTTAATATTAAATCGGAGTATCTCGGCTCTAGTACTCCTCTTTAGCATTGATATTATTACTTCCTCATATCAAATAATACTCAAGAACGACTAGAAGATTAAAAATAATGTTATGTAACGTAGCGAAAGTTTGTAGAAAAGAACAAATTCTAATAAAACTCAAAACTTGTTGGTTTGAAATATCAAATATTGAAAAAAGAATAATTTGAGAAAAATATCAAGACTCTTTATTTATTCAAATTCAACTAGTTACCATAAGGCCTACGATTCGTATTTAATGAAATAAGGAAAATCTGGATAATAACTAATTTCCTAGATGACGAAAAACTCTAGATAACGATAAAAATTAGAGACGAAAACAATCTCTAAACAGAATTAAAATTTTAATCTAATTAAAATTGAAAAATATCCAGAATAACGAAAAAATACATTTTCGAAGCCCCAAACGATGGTATTAGGCCGAAACGTAGTTTCCACTCAAAATAGACACATTTTTTTTGGAAAACCGACCCCTCCAAATTTTTTTTTTGGAGATCTCGATCCTACTTTTTCTTGAACTCTTCTTTTTATATTATCATAAATATTAATCAACACCAACTTAGGCGGCGATGGAGTCAACATCATCACCAATTATGGAGTGTAAGCTCTGTTATAAATATGTTTCGGATTAAAAAAAATGAGTTCGAAAGTTTGAAGGCTCAAATAAAGGTTGAAATAATCAAATAAATACGCCAGTCAAACCTCCAAAATTACACAGTTTTGCAAATTCTCAGATTGTGATCATCCAGAGACACAATGGAGAAGAGAATCCTAAATAAAAAAATGTCATGGGTGATGGGAATGATCTAATGAAATTTAATTGACATAGGGTCCAGTGCACCTTAAATGCACCAATGCCTGTACAATCGATTAATAGTGCCATAAATAATATCTAGAGCAGTAAATTGAATTATCTCAACAGAAAATAATTCATGAACAAACTTAAAGCAGGATGACCGAAGAAAGACAAGTTCAAAAATAGATTTACAGCAGAAATAGTAACACCACTTGAGAACTGAAGTTCCATGCCAAGAGGTTTACATAACCAGCTGAAATAGCTCAATTTATATCGGATAAAGTAGCTCGATTCGCAAAAGATTAACCTATCGGGTGAAGTCAATTGACTATTGCTAGTGCTAAGAATGAGAGAAAATGACACGAACTGAACTGTGCTAGTGCGTTCCACGCCCCTACCCCACACATTTCCTTGGGACCCCAATTAGCTCTCGAGGTTCTGAGTCCCGAGGAAGAAGAGAGGAGGGCAATCACAAGTACATTGCAGAAAACGATAAGTCCAAAAACAAGACTAGCTATTCGGAATATCTACCAGAAAGTTTATACAGAGACACCTAGCAGTAAAGATAACATACAATAACACAACCTCAAAGTTACAGTCCCTGATTGTCAGATTCATAGATCAGATGCTAAGTGATCTGTTCACAAACTACAGAATTCGACTATTATCCAGGTGGTTATCAAACAACTCAACACCATTGAAACCCGAGCTGCCATTTTCTCAAACAACACTGGAAGACGTCATGCCATTAAAATCATTGGCTGTCAGGTTCACTTGTTCGCTGTCGACTCCAATTACCAGTTCCAGCTTTACGCTCTCCTCGCTTTCTTTTATTTTTAGGAAAATGTATCTCTGAAGCTAAGCGTGACTTCAGAATTGATTGTTCTTGAGATACAGAAGTTTCTCCTCCTGCATCAATATCTAATTCGGGAAGGGCTGCGTTATTGCTGTCTTCTTTTTCACTATTTTCACCATCTTGAGACTTCTCTGCTGATTCACCATGATTATTTTCGGAAGGTGGCCCCTCCACTTCAACCCCCTCATTATGTAGTATGTTATCCACAATCTGTAGAAACCAGTCAGAAACTTAAGTGTCCAAAATAGAAAGTCTTAACACAAACAGATAACTTAGACATAACTGTATCTTCATGGAAAAGTATACTGTTTCTCTGCAAGGCGGAAGAATCTCAAGAGAAGAAATTGCGCTTATTCTGACATTTGATAATATGTCCTAAAGAAAGTCATTTAGGCTGTGGATCCCAAATTGTAACTTTACGGGGTGTAATGGGACAATACACTTTTCTAGGGTTAATTACCCCATTTAATTTATTTAACCAAGTTTTTCTTTTCTTTTCTTTTTTTTCGATGTCCTTGTTGAGAAGCAATTTAATGACTAACTACTATTCAAGGCGATCTTATTAAAATGAGGCTCGGGGCATCTTGTCGAGGTGGTTATTCCTTTATTAGGTGGTCTAAATTCCTTCAACCAAGTCTTTCTATTCCCTGTAAACATATTTTTTAACGTATTAAAGAGGGCATCGCTAACCTATTGAAGTTACAACCACCCAGGCCATACTGATACAAGAAGCCAGCACGAGGTGGGGGTGGAATGGATATGGTTATATTATGTAACAGAGTACCATTCAAATATACTAATAAACAGAGGACGGAGTCTTACTCTTTCAGAAGAATCACCGACTTGTGCCTGATGCTGGGTGACATCAACAGATGACAATAAGCCAACTGTACTTTCAATTATATCAGGAACTGGAATGGCCTCTCCGTAGCTTGAAACTGCATCAGGCATAATAAAGTCCCCTAGATCATAGTATGACAAGTGCTGAGTTGGCATATGCAGACCTCCGACTGAAACTGTATCTCCATTGCAAGCAGAGAATGTAGGGCTACGTATAGAGCTCGTTTGAGCATCATATGCCACAAGCTGGCTCAAGTTTTCAGATGAAGAAAATTTTGCGGCATTTTTTACCATCGTAGAATCAAGTCGAGCCTTCATTTTATGAACCCGAGTCTGCACTAAACCAATCTTGTGAAGGATATGCTCGAGGTCATTGTCCTTTTCTTCAAGAAATGAACAATCATCATGAACTCCAGACTCATCATAGCCACTGTTACTCTGATCTGTTAACACCGATAAAAGAGAAGCTATACTCATCCCGCATCACAAGCAAAGTGTTTTCATCAAAGCAACAGAAAGAAAATAATACATTTACAAGATTAAGATAGTTGAAGAAATAATCATCACTAAAAGTAATGGAATCCAAATACATCCTTATCGTATATGTGAAATAAAAATGAAAACCAACAAATTACAAGATGTTAGACGGATGTTACCTTCAAAGCATGTACAATATTGCATCATATTAGTCTTCTATTTAACTTGAAGTTTAAAATGACAATCAAATAATTTCAAATCACTTATTCAAAAGAATGATGAAAGATTTTTCGTACAACTAGATAGGAACATATAATTTTTTAAGAGTGCTTCCTAGATGCATGCCAATTGGAAATGCTAAATAATTTCCATGCCCATTAAAGCTGTGTGTTTAAAGACTCCATGATCTCATACTTTTGCTTATTAATCAATTTAGAACCACTGACATATTGTAAAGTTTTAAAAGCAACATAGCTAGAAATGTCACGAGTAACATGGAAAAGTGGCATTTTGTACATAAATTTTCTCCAATCATGGTAGGAATAAGATTAAATGCAATTCATTGCAGATGATTAATCTGTTCAAAACAGTGATAGTTTTAGATATCTTGGTTTAACTATGATAGATGTCCCATCCGGTTCACCTATTCCAGGAGAGTCGGGAAGAGTGGAGTACGAACTGGCAGGAAAGAGTAACCACATTCTGTTGCAGGAGCAGTGTAACAGCATCAGTTAGGGAGAGGTTATAAATAGAAGTGAGAGGGGAAGAATAGGCAGGTAATAGTTGAGCAAAGGAGAGTCTAGTTTATCTTTTCCTGCTTTGTATTTCTGTGTAATTGCATTCAGAATTCAATAACAGTTCTTTGTTCCTATTTTCTTCCAGTGGATTCTTATCAGACTATTGACGAGGAATTAAAGAGGATGAAACGCATAGAATTAGAGCAAGTTGGATAAAATAAGTGTTATAAGAATTCTACGTGATAGAAAAATGCTTATAAAGTTCAAACAAAAAATTCTACACTATGGTTAATAAATCAGCTATGTTTTGTGGTTCAAATTATTGCGTGTTAAACAACAAATTGCTTATTAGACATGTCACAAAGTCATACAGCTTGATTTTGCGCCGAGAAAATTAAATTCTACTTTTCCAGTGACATGAGAAAACAATAATTGAAACCTAAATTTCAGAAGAACTATGGAAGTAAAAGGGAAATAAATTCTGACGTGAGGATGTGAATAATATATTTCTTGTACATTTCATATAAAATTATTGTATACTGATCATATAAAAAGAAAGGGATACTCTTATACTAGTTCAAGAATATTGATTATATATGGCAGTTTGGGATAATTTATAATTGAGAAGGTAATGAGCAAATTTACAAATCAGGTGAGTCTGAATATCAAAAAGGCATGGAATTGAAGAATATTAGAAAGAATGTACTAAAAATGTTCAGTATCTTATAGGTATCATCCAAATGGGTTCAGAACTTCAAAAATTGTTGGGGGTGGGGGCGGTGTTGGGATATATATATAAAACAGGACATTGTCCATGCTTCTTTTTGAGCTAGATATATAACTCTACTTGAGAAGTTAGGAATTTAAACTAGAAGACAGAACATTTTAAATTGATAGCAATTTCCTTGCAAAAATCAAACCATACTTGAAATAAAACCTATTAGGCAACATGATGAGTGTATATTCTTGTATCCAGCAAAACAGAGCATATTATCTAGAACTTTGCTGTAAAAATCCAGACCAATCTAACCATTACGTAACTAGACTAAATTAAATAGAAATCTAAAGTAAGCGACAACCAGACCAGAAATTGGTTAAGTACTTCCAAAGAATCCCCTTCCCTTTATTCTTAAGTAGGACAGGATAATATGGACTCAAAATGTTAGAAGTGCTGACCAGACATCATATTGAAAAAAATCCATAGCCAAAGATCAGTCATTTTAGTTAAAGCATCAAACTTCTAGACTTATCTAGAGATAATTCACATCAAAATTCATTGCTCTAATTGAGATTATGCATTCTCCCCACTTACAAAGAATACTTCATGAAAATAAAAGGACAAAAGCTTCACAACATGCAAGTAATATAGACAACCAAAGCAAAAATTAAAAAAAATCATTACTAAGCCATCTAGGATTTAGTCATACCTGGGATACCAAAGTCATCACATATAGGAGTTCCGTCCACATCATGCCACTTATTTTCTGCAATGTGTCACATCAAATGGGTAATTTCTCTACAATAACGATGACAGAAATATAGAGACAAAATGTTTGTTATGTCAGATTAGATAGTACAAGATAGAATTATTGAATGAATACAAATAAAAACATTTTTGTTATCTTGTGCAACACTATCCAGAAGTATAAAGAAAGAAGTCATACCATGACCAGAAAAAAGAATATGATTTGACATATATGATGCAATATCAGTTGTATCTTCCAATCTCTTGCGTTTTCTTCTCTTCATTGGCCCTTTTCTACGATATTGGGATTTAAATGGTAACGACCTTAAGCCAGATTGTTCAACTGTTCCATGATCTATTGACATATTTTTTTTCCTTTCATGTGCTGCGATACACCTGTCATACTTTGATGCCTGTGACTCTAATTCCTTTATTTTTAATTCTGTCCATTTGCACCGCCACATCAGAGGACGTATGAAGTTTCTCCAGTGAGTAGTCAATTTTTTCTTCCTGAAAGAAGTAAATGAAAATCAGTTGTTGAGAGCTTTTATTCCTTATTATTAGTCGAGTACTGGAAAAATCACATGTTAGCGAATTAATTCGCTATACTTTTAGTGATACATTTAAATAGGGAGACTCCACGTATTTCAGCATTTATAACCAATATACACTAAATGAAAACAAAATAATATCAATATACTAGACAATGGACAAATCAAAGGTTGAAAAGAAATAAACGGAGTGAAATGGAGAAATCCATCTAGTTAAGCTCCAACAATGTGGAGATCTTTTCTGGTGTATCAATATCTTTCAATAATTAGAAAGTTTGGTTTATGAATTACTGTAATCTAACCACTTAAAATAAAGCAAAATACATAAAAGTGCTCATGAAAATCTTTAAACTAGAAGAAATAATAAATAACAGGAACAAACCCGCACCTCATTGGAAATATACCGTTAAATGCATCATATGGAGGTATCACATCATTGTCGCCAAAAAACTGCGATTCAACTTCGGCATCACTCAATTCAGAACTATTCCCATTTCCAGAAGTGGTGTCGGCAAATGAGCTTGAATATTCAGTTGCATCCGGATCCTCTTTTGCAACTACTTCTTTTTCCTTGCCACGTGCATATTCAATTACATCAACAGAGACATTTTCCGTACTCTTCGGATCTTCAATCTTTTCTTTAGACATATTTACCATTCGATGGTTGGCCTCTTGAGGAAACTAGAGCCGTTCATAAATAAATATCTCACGATAATAAAATTATTAGATACATCTTTTATGATCTACATGGAGACAAAGCCCTTTTATACCTATGTTCAATAAGAAGAAAGACAATCATGAGAACCAGAGTTATATAGTTCGGAAGCTATAGCTATTATGATGAGATAAAGATTAAGCACGCAAGATTGTGCACATATCGTAACATCCGAGAAAGAATCCTTATAATCCATTTAACCATCATAATCAATTATGATAAGATAAACATTAACCACACAAGATTGTGCACATATGATCATAAAATCTGAGAAAGAATCATTATAATCCGTTTAATCATCATAGTCAATGCCTGATTCAGTCCAATTCAACTAGAGTTTCAAAATCTATTCCCAAATTATGGAACCAGCACAGAAATTGATTAATGCCTCCAATAGGCTTTCGTCACTTGTAAAACTGAAAATTCTAACCATCAAAAAACACGTTTGAAGTAAAACTACATAGAACAACTTAGTCTATAATCAGTTCATTATACACGACAACAAAGGAGAACAACAATTAAGAATAAATTAAGAAAAATCGAAAACTTAGATGGATTGAGCCCCTGTTTGCTACAAATTCTTTCAAACTCATTTTTCTCTTAATTTTGCATGTGTACCCATAACTTTTCCAATAAAACCACTTTATGCAAAATATATTCTCAAAAAAATTTATATAAAACAGGTAGTGAATTGTGTCTTAAGTAAACTTAAAGGAGGTTTGTTCACAAGAATGACGTGATTTCGTAACATAAACCGAAATAGTTTAATATATAGCTAAATTTGATTCAATTCCACCTTCCATTAGCTTCAGTCATGAGAATAATGGTGTCACTAAAATTTTCATATAGTCTACACCAATTTTATTATGAATGAGACTTATGTTATAGTTAATAATTTTGAATTTTTATCTTATCTCTCCTAATATCAAAAGAAACAGAATTAAATATTAAAAAAGCGAAGAAAAAAGAAAAATGATTCCTCAATTGCTTAGATGATCAATTATGACTCCATTAACAAAACCCAAGCTATGAACTATCATATCGGCCTAGACTAAATCAAATAAACCAAGAATTATATAATTAGATTCCCGGTACAAAATTCAT
The DNA here is from genome assembly GCA_903798385.1 of Fraxinus cuspidata. NCBI lineage: Eukaryota > Viridiplantae > Streptophyta > Magnoliopsida > Lamiales > Oleaceae > Fraxinus > Fraxinus cuspidata. The sequence goes on from CAIGRP010012594.1 coordinate 15,301, forward strand.
GCTACATTTAACAACAAAAAAAATCCTTCTCAAATTTCCCAGTTGGATTTTGTAGTGCGTGTGTGTGAGCGAGAGCAAAGCTGCTCCAGAAGCATGCATTACAAGACAAAGACTATACCTTCAAATTTGCATGCAAAAAAATCTCAAATTCAAGAAAGATGGTAAAAATGCATAATTGGAATTCATAGCTAAAACTCTGCAGAATCAAGCACTAGAAATTTTGAGCTTCAGGAGAAAGAAACCCGCAAAACACGATCACAATTCTTGCAAAAAAAGGTGAGAGAAGGAAGGGTTTACCCAGCTGTGGAGTGAAGTTTGTGTGAGAGAGGAATGAGAGAGGCTCGGCGGCGACTGAAAAAAGCGGCGTATCTGAGTAGAAGAAGAAACGTACGTTATGTTTTCATAGATACTTATGAATAATTATAGCGCAAGGGTGTGACCTAGAAGACATTATGTAACTTATTTTACGTGTAATAATTCCCGTTTTTGGGCAACACCTGTTCTTTGAGTAATGCGCTTCTCATATATTTGATGACATTAACCTCGTCATGTAAAATAGGGGCGATTCGCTCAAAAACCTTTATATGTATATATATGTGTATATATATATATATATATATATATATATATATAGTGATCGAAACAAATAGGTTGAATCAATTCGCTTTTAGCTAATATCGGTTGTTTATGGATCAAACAATTTTTATTTATTATTTTTTTGTGTCGAACATGCCCATTAGTAATTTAAATTTTTTAACATATTCAAGAAAGAGAAAGCAGTGTGATTCGTTGACAATAAAAATTGACGTAACCTGTAGAGGATGGCACAAGGGTATAGTGCATTCAGAATGATCCATATGTCCTTATCCTCCCAAGATTTTTCGAGAGAAGGGACGAAAAAGAAATTTAAAAAATACCCACATTTATAGCCTTAAATCACTTGTTTATTTAATATTATTGTTTATCTAAATACGATTTATATTTAAAAATAAATAAAATACTTGAGTTTCCAATAGTGCAAAAAGGAGATATTTTGATATTCCTAATAGTAGGGATGAACATGGTATTTGGATAGTTTTCAGCCTATTTTCAAATTAAGTCAAATCATTTTTCATGTTCTATTGGTATCAAATCACGGTTAACCTAACGACGTAGACATAACACATTTTAAATATTATAAAAAATAACTAGTTTGGTCTAAAATTGTCGGTTCAAGCTTAAAGCCCTGTTTGATCCTCATTTTTTTTCAGTTCATTTTCAATCATACATTTCATGAGATCCATAAATTTTATCAATTTTTTAATTAACTATTTTATCAACTTTTATCAAAATTTACTAAAATTTTGATTTTAGCAAAACAAACGTGGATTGAATAGGAATTTTTAACACAAGTATCATAATTAACAATTCATCTCAAATTATCGATAAGAGCTAGCTTAGGGTGAAAGTTCACTAACAACATCGGATTTATTTATTTATTTATTTTGGTTCAATCCTACATAATAGTCTGAGTTTCTAGACAAATTAGCCAAATGAAAAGACTGTCCAAAACAAACAAAGGGTACAATTTATAGTTCACGAGGTACTACAATGATATTGGGCGAAATTTTGTTTAGCAAATATCATTTTTAATTACAATTGATCTAAACATATATTTAAGGAAATCAAATAGGGTCAAGCCGCCTGTGGCCCAGTGACCCGCCCTAAAGTCGGCGCTAGTGGGCTTTGTGGCCCAGCTTGGTTAGGGCCTTAATTAGAGGCCCTAAAAGCTATTTTGTCTGCTCCATCCTCCTCTCAAAAAAAAAAAAAAAAAATTTGTTTTTAGTTAAATCAAACATGGACCAAAACGAGCATCATTGTATGGACAAATTTTTATTTTATTTTATTTTTTACTCTTTCATTATTATCCTAATCAGTTTGAATTTAATAACATAAATTTATATGTTTAGGATTTTTTATACTTATAATCAAACTATCACTTAACTTTTTCAATCGAATAAGCGGCTGGAATCAAATCTAATTCTTATAGCATTGAATTTCACAAATGCTCTATTATTCCATTGGTTAATACCAATGCAACTACCAGCCTATTCTTGTCATTTCATTTCCTCCCGATCTAGAAAAGAGAAAACATTGAAGCAGAATTTTGTAAGAATATTCTCACATAGTACAATTTTATACTATAAAACGATAAAGAAATGTCATGATATTGGTGTCTATCTAAATGTTTAGTATTACAGATCAAGCATGTATGAAGATGAGTATTTTTACTATAATTTATAATCTATTATCGTATAGTAGTACGTACATATTACCAAAAAAATTACTCTAGCATGAAAATTGAAAATGAGAGAAAAAGAAAGAGGGGGGAAAAAAAAAAGGAGTAATGGTAACAAGAGTCTAAGTGTCGACACTCGTGATATTAATTCAATTCATTGCTTCAATGAGAAGTTAGAATTCATGATATATTTAAGAGGACATGTCATGTCTTGCCAATTACAACGTTGTTTAATAATATTAATGTTAGATAACATTATTAAAAAAGAATGCAAATAGGGATCAGAACAATCTATTCAATAATTAAAACTCGTGCTGTCCCAAACGCCTTTCCTCACTCTTTCAACATCTCCTAGAAACATAGACATTCTATCAATTAAATAATTTTGTAAGTGTACCATAATTTTTAACCACATATTTTCTAAAAAAAAAATAATTTTTTTTACTTCAAATAATATCTCCAATACAAAACTTTAATCTTGACTTTCCGTTATGCCCAATGCAAGACGCCGCTCTCTCTTCTCTATTTCTTAATGCTAAACTAAAAAACAAATAAAATTCATTTTCTTAAGTCGTTTTCCATAAATACCCTTCTTATTACACTATTATTTCAGTTTAATCCCCAATTTATAATTCACTGTCTTAACTGCCTCAGTCCATTTTCTCCAATTCATAATTTCATTATTATAAATTCCTCAAATGTCAATGCAAATGGCTCAACATTTTGTACTTTTCGCTCAATTTCTTGCCCATTTATTTGACTCTTCCTCGAGTACATATACACGACCGTGTATACGGTATAATTGAATAGTTTTACGCGAATTTTGATCACAATTGGAAGAGAAATCGACCAAAAAGAAGAGAATTTTGAAGAAATGAATAAAATGATGTTGGTGGAAGCAGTGATGGAGTTTCTGATGCCGTCATGGTGGGAGGTGCAAGTCACGATGGCGGCAGTGGCCTTTGTGTTGGTGGCGTACTGGTTTTTCACTCTTGATAGCGAGGCGTGTGGCAGTTGCTTTGATCGGATGTCAGTTGATGATTCCGGTGGCAGTGGAGATGTAATTGACGATAAAGACAAGGTCATATTTGTTATTTTCGCTAGTTTGGATTGATAGTTGCAACTTTGACGTCGATTTTTTTTTAACAGCGTTTTCAAAATAATTTTTTTAAAATGTAAAGAAAAACACATTTTTTAAAATCTCAAATGACAGTCAATCCAGTAAAATGAATTCAAAACTCAAAACACAAAACTGAAAGACAAGAAGAACATTCCTTATATTTTTGTCTCTCTCTCTCTTTTTTTTTTAGAGTCGTTGAGGAACATAACGGTGGTTTTTATTTGGCTAAGCTTAAAATTTACTTATTTTTGTTCTTCATTTGTAACTAGTAAGAATACGAATATTTGAAAACTTATACTTCTTAGTAATTTTATGTTTGCCGAAGCAATGGATCATTTTTACATTTTAATTTATTATAATGTCATTAAGTTTAAGTTAATACAATTTCTAAATGGTTATCGTATAATAATAAATGTTTATAATATGTTGTGGAAATTGTCATGAGGATTGGCGAAGTTTATGACTAATGGCAAAATCTACTGGTTGTGTAGTTGCATGGTGGCTAGACAAGATAGCTAGAATCATTCATTGACGTTTTATTAGCAATATATTATTGAGTTTTTGATACATAACTTGGTGGACACCAAAACTCTTTGATTGCTTGGCCAATAAGAGCTCCTTCTGGCTAATTTTTTTGAGTATTTGATTTGCTTGAGGAGTTTATATATACTTTTGACTCAGGACAAGGATTATAAATGCACAACAAATGTTGCACTTGAAAATAATGTTAACGAACCTTGTGTCAGGCTCAAGTTTTTCTCTTCTAATGATCGATTGCTATAAATGGACTCCTGAAATGGTAATTGTTAGATCGTGTTTTGTTTACCCATTGGTTATGATAGATTGGGTAATATTAATTAATAAAATATTATGATAACCTACTTTTATGTGCCAATTATTGCAAACATGAACAGCACAACATTATATACTATTATTTATACATAAATTTGCTTGTGCACTTTCTATATCTGAGAGTTCTTATTTATGCTTATAATAAGGCTTAATCATCTAGTTGACTTGCAATGTTCTATTTTATTTCATTCACTAGTATTAGTTCCCGGAGTAATTTATCACTTGTTTGACATGCAGTTGTGCACTTATTTTGTAGATGAGCCAGTTTAAGGAAGACCCTCAAACTAATTCCGCATATTTAATCAAGGTAACTTTTATTTCTATTGCTGGCCACTACCTATGGTTTTTTGGGCATTTTAGTGATTCTTGTACTGTTTTTACTTATAAGGGAGCCGTTTGCAACTATCTTAGTCCAATTAACACTTAAGAAATCATTTCACGAGTTTCAGGTGGAACTTTTAGCAGCAAAAAATCTTATTGGTGCAAATTTGAATGGCACATCAGATCCTTATGCAATTATCACTTGTGGTGCAGAAAAGCGCTTCAGGTGAATGCCATTGATTTGGTCCTGTCTTGGCCTAAAGAATTGATGATTTTGAAGAGGCACACTGCATTTCACTACTTATTTCAAGTTGATTATGATGTAGGATGAAGACGAATATTTGTGAGCATCAATGTCATTTGATATTGATGTTTGTTTTTTTATCATTGATCTATATTAGTAGTTATTGTTTTCTATGTTTAATTTCTAGTGGATTATAATTGGCGATACAAACTTCCTTAAGGGGTATTTTAGTGCTAATTTTGCACTCATTTAAATACAGGATTTTAGCAACATAAAAAGATTTCTATTTTCCGTTATTTTATTCTGTGGTTTCTGAATACACTGTGAATTTCTAGCATATATTTATATCCACACATAGTTTGCTTTGTTTACTTGTCATATTGCCAATTGAACGAAGTGAACTGATTTTTGAATGCTATGTTTTTGCTTTTCACTTTCTCTTGGTTTACTGGGAAACATGGTGCTTCCAAATTGATTTTTTGTGGGAAATGAAATTTATTTCCATCTTGTTTTTAACTTCGTGAGCTATATCCCCTATTTCTTAATTATACACATTTTTTTTTAGGTTTCAGTTTCCCATCTCATACACATTGGGAAAATGAATAAATTACTTTGAAGAAATTTGTCTGAACGACTATTGCATTTGGAACTGCAGTTCTCTTTTGTGCTTTCTATGATGATATGAAGTCTTTTAGAATTGCACCATTGGATGCTTTACAATTTTGAGCTATGTAACCTAAGTGCTCGTCAGGTAGAGTTTTAAATGTATTCATTGTTTTCTTGTATGCATGATATCTATGTCTCAGTTTGAAATCTGATGTACCTTTATTGCATACTAATACAAAGGTTTGTATGCATATCCTAAAGTTTCATCTGGTGATTGTGCGCAGTTCAATGGTTCCTGGCTCTAGAAATCCTATGTGGGGAGAGGAGTTCAATTTTCCCGTGGAAGAACTTCCTGTACAGGTAGTTGTTTTACACCCATACTGTGTTATTAAAAGTGTGAAATATGATTTGTCATTTGGATCACATTGTGATTGGGTTGAGGCCAATTTTACGATAAATTTTTTGTTATCAAAACAAAAGATAACTTTTTTTCTCATTTTGTCCCTCTACAAATCAAAGTTTAGATAGCTGTGTTGTTTAGGCTATCGAATATGTACGTATGTAATTTGGATTTCTGAAAAACTTCACTGGAACCTGTATCTATAGATAAGTGTAGACTTTGAACTATAAAAGCTCTTTAAAATATTGCATACCAATCTACATAAGGATTTTCATCTGAATTTGAAAACGGGAAGTTCAATAATTATAAGCAGATTTATAAGTGCAGTTTTTTTTGTTCCTTGAATGTGCATGTCTAGGTATTCTAGCAGATATGTGATCTGTAGTTTTGGTTCTTGAACTGATTCTTTTATGTAAATTGTATTGGCAGATTAATGTGACAATATATGATTGGGATATAATTTGGAAAAGTGCAGTTCTTGGTTCAGCGACAATTCCTGTGGAAAATGAAGGACAGACTGGTGCTGTATGGTATTCTTTGGACAGTACATCAGGACAGGTACTACGTTGTTTAAATTCTGCGCTTTGAAGATTTATTACACCTCGAGTGAAAGTTATTTTGTGCACCACCCGACATGTTTTGTTTGCTATTCAGGTCTGTCTTCATATTAAAACACTAAAGCTACCTGTGCATTCTTCCAGGTATGGTTTTGTTTATTTCTTTTTTTATAATCATTCCCTTGTCATTCTTGTTTTGGTAGTCCTGTTCCGTTAATGAGAATCTAAGTGGCTCTTTTGTTTACATAGTTGTAGTTCTCGAAAATGCTTTTTCTTTTGCATGGGGAAGTGTAGGAATTTTTTGGGTTTAGTAACATTCTTTATCTGAATTTTTGAAGCTATGCTACTTTTTAACCTTAGATGTGTTCTAGAAGTGATAAAATTTGCTTTTTGTTATTAAAACACATATTATGAGATTATTTGAGCTCCACTTTTCTAAAAATTCATTTTTTCAAAACTTATTTTCAACTACACATTCTCCAATAAAATAATATTACACACGAATTAAAAACTTTTCCTTAATTTTTAACCACACATTCTCCATCAATCTACTATCCTAAAATACATTTTCCCCTAAAATGGGCTCAAAAAAGGGCTATATCAATTTTTGGAAAAAAAAGAGTGTTCCATTTTCATGCAATTTTCTACATGTCAATCTATTGAATATTTTTCTGCTGGCACTTAACAAATGGAACTAGTTCTCTCCGTTTACATATGAATGCTAATCTGAAAAGTTATCGTGCCATGTTCTCAATGACATTTCTTTTTTAGTAAGCTACTGATGTTCCTGAGCCCTTTATAAATTAATGTTAATCTGAAAAATTATCATGCCATGTCTTTTCCTCAATGACATTTCTTTTTCAGTAAGCTACTGATGTTCCTGAGCCATTATTTACAGGGATTTGAATGGCTATGCTGGTGCTAACAAACGAAGGAGGTCTAAGGATAAACAAGGGCCTACATTTGTTCATCAGAAAGCTGGGCCACTACAAACAATATTTAATCTTCTTCCCGATGAGGCATGGTCATCAACGTATTTTGAAGACATGATTAATTATTGACATCTATTTGGAGTGCTTACAGTCTAGTTTTGGGCAAAATGTAATCATGTATTGATTCATTTTAGTTGAATTGAGTTGATGATATTAATGATGGTATTTCCAGGTTGTTGAACATAGCTATTCATGTGCGCTCGAGAGGTCATTCTTATATCACGGCCGTATGTATGTATCAGCATGGCACATCTGCTTCCATTCTAATGTATTTTCGAAGCAAATGAAGGTCAATCTCTGAACTTTGGTTGCCATGATTGATTTAGCTTCTGCTCAGAGAGCATTTTTTTCCAAAAAGAAGTCACTTGATCTTTGCCATTATTTTATTTTTCTGGCTAAAGTTTTCAGGATTTGATGTATAATATTCTTATTATCTGGCACATGTCCTCATGGGTTTATTTCACTGGTGGCCACCCAACTTTATAGTTGATGTCACAATGGCCACCCAATTTGATTTTGTTTCATCATGACCACTCAACTTTATACTTAGTGTCACCATGGCCACTTAATTTGATTTTATTTCACCAAGGCCATACAATTGCATATAACGTTTCACTGTGGCCACCCAATTTCATATTATATTTCACTATGGTCACTCGAACTTCTTTTTACTATTTTCATTAATTTTAAAAGGGGTAAAACGGTAACTTTGCATTATATATATAATATAAAATTTTAAAAAATAAAATAAAAACTTATATAAAAAAACTTAAAACGTTTATTTTAAAATAGTTTTTTTTTTTTAANACCATGGCCACTCGATTTCTTTTTATTATTTTCATTAATTTTAAAAGGGGTAAAACGATAACTTTGCATTATATATATAAAATAAAATTTAAAAAAATAAAATAAAATAAAAACTTATATAAAAAAACTTAAAACGTTTATTTTAAAATAGTTTTTTTTTTTTAAAGAACATTTTTTTTAAAATAACTTTTATTTTATTTTAATTTTTTAAGTAACTTTTTTTAAAAATAAGTTTTTATTTTATTTTAAAAATGTTTTTTTAATAAGTTTTTATTTTATTTTATTGTTTTAATTAACTTTTTTCTGAATAAGTAAAATTATATTTTTTAAAATAAGTTTTTATTTTAATTTTTTTAAAATTTATTTTATATATATAATGCAAAGTTACCGTTTTACCCCTTTTAAAATTAATGAAAATAGTAAAAAGAAGCCGAGTGGCCATGGTGGAATATTATATGAAATTGGGGGGCCATAGTGAAACGTTATATGCAATTAAATGTCCTTGGTGAAATAAAATCAAATTAAGTGGCCATGGTGACACTAAGTATAAAATTGAACGACCAAGGTGAAACAAAATCAAATTGGGTAGCCAAAGTGACATCAACTATAAAGTTGGGTGGCCACCTGTGAAATTAACCCGGTCCTCATACATCATATTCTCAAGAGCTCTGTTGAAAAGTTGATGGTGTCCTTTTGGATCAGCTGTTTTTTTCTGAACTTATGTGTATATAGCCAAATCCCTACATCTTATGTTCTCAAAAGATTTTCTTAACTGTTCATGTTGCCCATTTTACTACTAC